>JAMXBB010000009.1:12816457-12880101 GCA_024138015.1 Lumnitzera littorea | reverse complement strand
TATTTATATATATATATATATATATATATAAGTCTTACATATGTACATACATATAAATACATACATATATATTTGGTATATACATATAATTACCATTCATGGAGGTATACTAATCATTTGTATACTAAAAAAAATACATAATACATACTCTTCTGTATAATATACCTATGTACATACATGTAGAGACACATAACCTTATACATACATATTTAATTAAATCTAAGTATTTATGCACATAAATATGTATTAGTAATGTTATATGTATAAAAATACTATATAAATACTTTATTTATGCATGTATATACTATATAACATACATCTATACAAAAATAATAAATCACTTACCTATTTATCTTGATTCCTTCTTCTTCTTTTCCTTTTCCTTTTACTTCCTTCTTTTTCTTCTTTCTTTTTCTTCCTTCTTCTCTTACGGTATTAAGCTTCCAGGTTTCTTTTCTTTTTGGTTTTGTTTGCTGAATGTATTTCTAGATTTTCTCCTTTTTATTTCACACGTATGATAGCTTAAATTATAAGCTACAATCTTTGATAATCATTTCAAGATTTTTGTTTGTTTAGTTATCCAACACTTAGCGTGTATAATTCATCACGTGGGCTGCTAATTAGGATTTTATTTTGCTGATTTTGGTTTCGGTTTATGTAGGATGTAGAATTGAAATGAGAAAGGAAAGAAAGAAATGAGATAAATTGGAAATGAAAGAGAAGGAAAATGAAAATGATTAATAAATATATGTAATTTTTCGAATCATATAAATTATAACAATTCTTCTCATAAATTAATTTTCAAGTTTTTGTGAAATTTTATCAATTTAATTGTATCCGTTACAATTATATTTTTTACAAGTTATTGTGGCGATTTCGTTAAAATTTTGTACGAATAGGCGATTTAGTCGAAAATTGTATTCGACTATGATTATATCACTATTTAGTAATATTTAACTATTTTATAGGTTTATGTTTATAATTTTAGGGTTTCGAGCAATTTAGGGTTCAATTTTGATTAATGGTGTGTAAACCAGTTTTAGGGTTTTAGTATACGATTTAAAGTTTCGATCAATTCCTAGGGTTTTATTATCGATGTTATATTTGATTTATTAAACTTCATAATCTTTTATTGTTGTTAATCTTATCGACTTATTGTATAGTTTAGGGAACTCGGACTTGAGTTAGGGTTCAATTACTGTTTTTCCTAGGGTTTACAGTGAGTGTTTTTACTTTATTTTTCTTTTCTTTTCTTTATGTTTTTGGTTTGATTTTTTTGTTCCAGACTTTAGGCATGAAAATCATCAAGAAATGAAACAAATAAATTTAAAAAAACAAAAGAAGCTCATCTACTTAGATTGGACATTAATTAGGATAGGACATTTGCTTTATTATTTTTGTCTTTTTTCCTTTAATTGTATGACACTTGTAATTTAGAATTATGTACATGGGCTGCTAATTTTTCCAACATTTGCAACGTGGAGTAAGAAGAAAAAATAGAAGAAGGAAGGAAGGAAGAAAGAAAAGAAAATAAAAGAAAAAGGATAATAGAAATAATTATATGTAATTTTTTTAAACCTAAAAATAATAAAAATAAAATTTATTAATTAATTTTGGAATTTTATGAAAATTTATCAATTTAATCGATACCTATTACAATTATAATTTTTATGAGTTATTTTAATGTTTTCATTAAAAATTTCATGCGATTACACAATTTAGTCGATAATTGCAATCGACTACTATTATATCACTATTAAGTGATATTTATTTATTTTATAAGCTTAAAGTTATAGTTTTAGGACTTCAATCAAGTTTAAGTTCAAGTTCGATTTCGAGTATTTACACGTATATTGGATTTAGGGTTTTTGTATGCGATTTAGATTTTGATCAATTTTTAGGGTTTTTATTATTGATACTATATTCGATTTATGAATTTCATAAAAACTTTATCTTATCTAGCTTTATCGAATCATAGTGTTGTCTAAGATACTCGGATTTAAATTAAGGTTCGAACTAGTAACTAGACAGGGTTTACACATTGCATGTATCAATTAAGAGTTTTTAGCCTTACCATCTTATGTCCAATTATCGGTGACAAAACAATATATCATAGATACTCATTGTCAATGCAACACGTAGATGCTTTACATCATAACACATATAGTAAGCTTAGGTACTTATTTAGTAGCTAAGTTCAAACACATATATAGCATACGCATAATCAATCTTCTTACAAGCATAATAGTTTATCAACTTTGAAAATAAACCCACTTACTTAGCTTCTTAGCCACTTGTTCTCGCAAGTCTTTAATAGGATTATAGAATTGGCTTATTGATCCTTGATAAAATAGAATAGCATCAAAATATAACACTCTGAAATGATTGACCCTAATACATTTACCCCCCATTTACTCATTACGTAGTAAGACTTAAATATTATTTTTATGCTAGTAATTAACCATTATCTATTATCATCTAAGAAGTTACTACCTTTTCTAAGGGTTTCTTATTATCATGAAAGAGGTTTCTACATTCTATTAGTAATTGGGTATTTACTCAATCTTCTTTTTTTTAATTCTAATTTTGATAATTCTATAATGATACCATGTTGGCTTGTACTGTTAAAAATTATTGCTTAGAGATTTACTTATTTTAAAAGCCCATGCTAAGATCACATAAAATTTACATATATGAATTTATATTTTCTAAGAAAATTTATTAACTCATAAGACATGCCTTTACTCTTGCAAATTCACAAATTTTGCCTTGTAAATACTCATTTTCTTAAGTAATCTAGTAAATGAACATTAGATTTCACAACGAAATTTTTCTATATTCATAATGTAATGTAAGTATTGATTCTAGAGATTTTTATAAGGCTTACGAATTTGGGCCACATACTTGATATTTGCTATTCAACTCTAATTTCCCTAATTTGCAAAAGTAGCTACAAAACTTAAAATAAATTATAGTAATTCATTTAAGATTTGAATAGATTACATTAATATTTTACACCAATTTCTCAATTGTCATAAATCTCATAGAGGAACACGTTTAATGGATAAATGTAGAAAACATTTGATTTTTCTTAAATTGACTTTAGAAACATGAAATAAGCTAGAAATATTATGAAATCCTATAGTTAAGTGTTTCACATGGATTGTGGGAAGTTGTGATGCTAGTTTATAAGGACATGATTGTGAACATATTATCAACACAAGTTTGAAACTTTTTAGCTTAGCAGTTGAAATAAGCTCATTAGTATTTATTGGCTTAGTTATTTACTACTTTTAGCTAAGAGTGTTACAAATAGTATCAAAGCAAACACCCTGTTAGTAGATGGATGATTCAGGTTTGACTCCAGTTTTGAGAAAAGGTTTGAGGAAGGTGAGGAATGTCATTAGGGTGTGACTCCTTTCATGGTTATGTCTCCCACATAGATTATGGGAGGTTATAGTACTAATTTATAAGACTATGGTTACAAATATCTTGTCAACATAAACTTAAAATTTTTAGGCTAAGTGATTGCAATGGGCTCATTAGTATTTGTTGACTTATCTATTCACTACTTTTAACCTAGAGTGTTACACATGTACCTTCTAATGATGTTTGTTGAAGAAAAGAGGTCGTTTCCCATACTTTCTAAAATTGAAGAACCTTCTTCAATTGTTGCATGGTGGTTACAGTAGTAGGTTGGTAGTTGACAATGGCCTTGATAGTATGTAGTAATGAAAAGTAAAAGACGGTTTCCATATCACTATAAGGGTCTTACATTTAATTCTTGATATTTTTCTCTTTTCACTTCTATGTATTTTTAGAGTAATAAAAACTGTTTAAAAGATAACTAAATATATTTATGTTATATGCTCTCCTTAGGTTCTATTAATTTTGATTATGGTTCTTCTTTTAAAGGCGTCATGAGGTGGTGGAGATTTTGCTTGACATAACCTAACTAGTACTATAGTCGTGGTAGATCGTCATATACCACACAAAGGATGAAGGTTAACCCCCTTATCAATCATCATCCTTTTATATAACATATAAGGCTACTTCCACTTCTAGTCATCTGGATAAGTGATACCATAGCAAAATAGATAATATCACCATTCATTTAAATTTGCAATCATAAATCAAGTCTACGGGATTTTACACCCCTAAAATAGCATAATAAATTAAGTAGTGTAACAAACTACAACTGGTCTGAAAACACAAGTCATTAAAGAAATTAAATCTCTAGCCACATTCCCCAACAGTCTACTCCTTTACTCTAATCTTCCTAAGGACCCTCTTAGGCTCAAAACTAACCTTAGGCATCTTATGGCCTGCCTCAAAGAAGAGGTGACCCTGTAATAGAAGAAATCTAGGGAAGTGTAAGTTTATGTTTAATGAGCTAATCCCTTTGACCACACCTTTCAAGAAATTTAGTTAACAAGCATATGAATGTATGTAGAAGCAGTATGAACAAATATATGCAATGTCTTAGGAACCGCATGTAACTCAAAATTTTGCCCCTTATAGTCAACATTGGGGATTATTAACCAACACAAACCATTAACCGTGTCTTAACAATTGAGTTTTTATCCATAAATACATTGAAGTGACATCAAGACACTTATACATAGGTATGTATGTGTGTGTATATATATATATTCACTTTTGATAAACCTTTTCAAAACTCGAAAATTCCCAAATTTAGTAGTGCGATAGCCCCCATAGTCCATGTCATATGCTACATGCCACATGCCACAAGCAAAAGTCTTAAGACACATCCCTTAACTATATGGTTAGCATTTCTTTGTGTCTAGTAAGCCTGAAAGTTAGGAGAGAGACTCAGTAAATGTGGTACTATTGTATGCCTAAAATAATCCCTTCAAGAGCTCTTACTCCTATAAGCCCCTTCTTACCTTCTATGTAAGGTGGCAATCAATTTAGGTATAATGCAATGTCATGCTATGCATGATTCATTTTATTAATCAACTAAGCCGGATTTAGGTCCATTTATCTAAGTGATCAAACAATTGTCACATAAGCCATCAACCCTATATATATCTATCGTATAAGCACTTCCAATTCTTATGCATTATCAGATCATCAGACAACTAAGTAACATAGCATAAGCATATCCTTAAGCCTTAAATGCATCAATCTATCATAAATAAGATATTTAGTGACATTATCTACAAGCAAAGCCAAACATGGAGTCATTGAGAGTTACTCATTCGACCATAGCTGCTAATCGTAGTAGTCTAGTGGCAAATTGTCCCTAAGATCATTGTCTGCTGAATAAGTAAAGGAGGAAAGATAAGAATTGGTTACTTCATGGTTATATCCTAAATAACTTACTAAAGTTATCCCTTCGATTTTTATTAATTATCTTTATATTTTTCCTTATTAGATCTATTTCTTTAATTGCATATAACTTTCTCGTTTCAAATACGATTTTCATGATCTTATAATCGATTTATATAATTTTTTAGTATACTTTCACGTAGTGTGGTAAAATTTATGAGGTAGGCCCTCCATTTTTGTTTACTAACTGGAAGAGTAACATGTCTCTAAGTTGTGCTCCTTCTTCAGTTTGATTTTTGTTACCATGTTTCAATTTTGTAGGTTGATCAATTTTAGGCCTTAAATCATTATTTGGGCCTAAATATTTTTATGTAGTCAACTTCTTAAGTTCTTATGTTCATTCTTAACTATGATTCTATCCTTTGCGCTATAAGCTTCTAAGTAGGTCCTTAGGCCATATATGAGGTCAGTTTTTGAAATGGGCTTACTAAGCGTCCTAGTAAGCAAAAGAAATTTATTAGGGTTTTCTTTTTAGTTATTTGAAACACTCTTTGGTGTTGCCCAATGTGAGTCCCTTTTGGATTTAGGCAATTTTGGCATCCGATTAGGGTCTTTTAGCTTAGTTTAGTACTCTAGACCTTAAATACCAATCCTATTAACATTGTTTGGGCTTTTTACTTCACCTGCCATACTCTTAAGTGTGTTTTACTCCTAGTTCCAGATCTGGTGGGTTGAGTTTTAAATACTTCAAGTGCATTTATAAGCCTAACTTCTTGTTTCCTTAGTCTTTTTACTAACTTAGGGTCTTATACTACTTGTAGCTTATCTTTACACTTTCTTAGTTTTCATTTTGCTCTTAGTTGATGGATTTATTTCACATTATACTTGAACAAAAACTTGGAAAGTGTAAGATCCAAGGGCAAAAGGGTTCATTCTAAGCTTCCTTGTGTTTTTCTCTCCATTAAGGCTTCTTATTTTTATTTTACTACTACCTAAAGATACTTTAGTACATGAATAATTCATTGTAAGTGAATAAATCATCCTCAAAGTTTCTATGCTCCTCACATCTGGCTCTAAAAAGAACAACCATGGTTTTCTTTTTCCACATTTTTTACAAGTTACAAGCTACTCCTTTCACTACTTTAAGGATACAAGTAAGTGACTTGATCATAACTCCTAGAACTTACAAGAAACTAACTTTCACTTATCATAAGTAACTCCTAATATACTAGGAAGCATTTCAAAGTGAGGAATGAAATGAAATCCCTAACATTACTCAAGAGTAAAGGAGACTTCACTAAGTTTCTAAGGAAGTGGATGGTGCCCCAACCTAGCCTTCTTGGATCCTAGGAACTTAGTAAATGTTGATGCCTTGTTATCCTTCAAGTTGACTAAGTTTAAGATAGTGCTTGGGGTGAGCTTTTGTAGGCAACACAAGGGCGGCAAGAGTGGTGTTTGGGCATACGGTTTGAGTGGTTCCAAGGGCAATGAGGGTGTTTGAGTGTTATAAGTTATGG
This sequence comes from Lumnitzera littorea, assembly GCA_024138015.1. Lineage (NCBI taxonomy): Eukaryota > Viridiplantae > Streptophyta > Magnoliopsida > Myrtales > Combretaceae > Lumnitzera > Lumnitzera littorea. Next base: position 12,873,292 of record JAMXBB010000009.1, on the reverse strand, counting down.
GAAAAATGGAAGAATACCAAGATGCTTTAGTGGAGCTAAATGGCTGGTTGGGGTAGGTGTATTTGTGCTTCTTTCTTATCCTTAATTGGCTAATGGAATGAGGCAATTTAGGGAGTTTCTTAGCATGGTTTTTAGGGTCCTCTTGGTTGCACAATAGGGTAAATTTTCAATGAAAAGAATTTTAATGGACAAGCCTCCCTTAGTTCTCTAAACTAGCACATAAGGTAGTGAAGCTTTTGCTTGCAAAGCCTTCTTCCTTTTCTCATTTGTAGTTGGGAAAAAGGTGATTGATTGCTTTTATCTAAAAATGCAATGGCTTGTGTGGGGTTTTGTAAGGGTTTGTCAAGTCATTTAAGGATTTGCTAAAGTTAAATATCTCTTAGGCATTATATCTTAAACTTGGTTTATTTGGAAGTGAATTTGAGAGGGAAAATGGATGGGGTATGGCTAGCCTCTTCATCACTGGTAGCTCCTTAGCCTTTTCTTATTTGACATATCAAGATTTGCTTACTTGTTTTATGAGATGAAATTTGGAATTAGTTGTTATCCCTTGCATTGTTCAAGCTTGTTTTTAAAGTAGGCTATAGGATTATTGAGTTTAATCAAGGCTTCATTAGGGTTAGGGTTTTGAAATCTTATTTAGGGTTTTTTGAATTCTAGCATTTCAACTTAAGTTTTCATCATGTTAGGGTTTTGATTATGTTTTAGGGTTTAAGATATAAGATTTTAGTAAGTTGAGGATCATTATTACCATTTAGGGTTGTTGTGCATGTTTATGATTTGAAAGTTGACTAGTGTATTTGTGGCATATATTTAGTTTGATTACTTAGCTTGGTTGATCCTTAGAAATGTTTAAAGAGGGATTATGCTACTTAATTCGTTATTTGAAATTTGTAGGGCTTACATTACTTCCTCATTAAGCATTTAAGATATTTTAAATTAATAAAATACATATAGTTCCTATAATATACCAAACTCAATTTCTTGCTATGACATATAAGGTGAGTGATTTCTCACTATCTTCATGAAATGCCAACATATAGAATTGCTAACCTATCTTTTCTTTGTCAATTATAAATATTGAAATATTCTTTAGTATGTTATAAAAATTAGTACATCATTGCATAAAATATTCAATGTGAATTCTTTACTTTTAGGATAATTATGGTTCTATTTAATAAACTATACTTTACAAAAAATCATTGAGGAAATTATTACATTTTGAAAATCTAATTTCACAAAGATACTAATTTCATAACAAATCATTAATGGATATCAATAGTTTCTTATTATAGTCGGTAATGATTATTTCTTCCCTTAATAGGCTTTATTAATTTTCTAAGCTCATATTCGTTAGACAATGATAATTATTATTTTCACTAGGTGACCTTATTTTATGTAAAATTCTTTTTGCAGTTATGAATTCTAACGTTGAAGTCACCATCTATAATCCTTAAGACCCATATATAGATAATATATTTGTCTGGACTTATAGATTGTACTATCTCAGCACTTCTTAAATAAAATTTCACCCATTATTATATATGTTTGGCATTATCTTGTAATTTAACACTTGAATTTTGAGTTCTCGATAATACCATCGGATATTTGATTTCATTTTATTCCCTTTAACTGAGCTTATAAGTATACATTTTCCTATAAGGAATATGAATTACTCGAAAGTTAGAAGGTTAAGATTGCGAGGTATTACAATTATGAAGTTATATCATCATGATTAAGGAGTGTCTATATTTGTTGCTCCCATCAAATGTCACTTGAGTGGATTTGCAACCAAGAATAATGTTAATTGGACTTGTCTATGTGAAGGATGAAGTGGTGCTTATGTTGTATTGTTTCTTGGCTTACTTTAGCTATGTGCTCGATAATTATTTGATTACATTTATGATCTATGATGAAAGGACCTAAGGTATCATTTGATTGCTATAATTTTATATTTCTAGATTAGAAAAAACTCCTTATCCTATGTTTGGTTTGCATAATTAACTATAGTACAAGACAAAAAGGTTAGAGTACCATATGAAAGCTCAAAAATTTGTACCATATATTTAATGGTATAGAAATTTACTTCATATAGTATAAAATAAATATATCTTCAAAATTCCAAAAATAACTTCATGCCAAATTTTTAAATCACAATATTGAATTGTATTATAATTTATATTATAAATAATTAAAATTTTTAAATTATTTTGAAATTTTTTTATCACAAAAATTTGCATTAAACATTAGATGCACCAAGCATAATAAAATAAGGTTATATTGTATCGAATTCCCAGTTCTCATTGTTCTATCTAGTTTTAGTAACCAAATGCTACCTAAATATCATAGTTTTCATAATATACTATCAAATACATACATATATACATATACATACTCGTGAACATGCACTTGTAATTTGTGTGTGAAAATTAAATATAACAATACAATAATATTTAAAACATAAAATAATAATTGAATTAAACTATATAAATGACAAACAATTTTATCTATTAACAATTTAAAAAATGTATAAAAATAAAGAAAAGTACAATTATAGTAATACATTATAAATGTGCATCAATGTATATAATGTGTAGGTAATTTGAAAAGGAAAAGACAAAAGGATATTTATAAAATTAAGTCTCGTAAATGCCAATTCATTTCAACAAAATATAATGTTATAATTAAATTAAGATTGAAGATATCTATTATGTCTATTGATTTTTTTTTTTATTTCACTTCAAAAAGAGCAAAATTCTAAGTTTAGTTTCCTTCTAGTTGAGTACATGGGAAAGTGGATTGAGAGAAACCATTAATACATATGGATGATGGGGTGCCTATTAAAAGACATAAGACACAAAAGTCATAAGCCACTTTAACAATATAGATATATATACATATACTCATTGCTTTTGCTTTATCTTTCTCCACTACGTCGTGTGATGTAACATGAAAAAGAAAAGGCTTAAACTCTTCCTTTATTACATTATTATCGATATTCAACCATTAATACATAAAAAGAGAGACTTGAGCAGGTCATGATTACATTAAAAACAAACTCAAATTAAGTGTAATGACATAACACAAACAATAGTAAAGGGTTTTTCGAGAAATATATTTATTTATTTATTTTTCCCAAACTCCATGAAACATATTTAGATATTTCCTTTTTAATTGTTATCTAGTTGTGTTCGATCCTCACACCTTTGATAATGAGCTCATGTTTCCATGTAGGGTCAAGTTACTCTAGTGTAAACTCTATAGTCCCTATACTCCTTTGATCAGTGAAAAATTCACCTACCTCATACTTTTGCAAATGGTTTGTTTTGCAATGAGCTATTGCTTCTCCTATGCCTATCATGAGAATCGATGTAAATAATGATAATATGTCAATATATTTTAAATAAAAGGAGGAAAAAATGATAAAAAGAAACATCATTTTTCAATTATATACTTCTTCTAAATCAGATGCCACTTATAATTAATGGTTCTAATTTAGTAAAATAATTGAAGTGAGGGCTTAGAGACAATAATTAGTTGTTTTCTTTATGTCTCCAAGTACCGTTTACCGCAAAAGTTAGAATAGAATGCAATACAATATGTTGTAATAATTTTCAACTATCAATCTATATGAACAACATATTTGAGATGTAATTTGTTGTTATAGTTTTTTACATGTGAGGTAGAAAACTAATTTTCTAAAAATTCGGATTTATGTAAGTGTAGGAATTAGAGAATCAACACATTATAGTTTCTTATATAACTCTTCAAGAAGTAACACTTTTTGAGAGTCACAACTCATAAAACTTAAGTTTAATCTCTATAACTAGTATAGATTATTAATCATGAATTGACATGATTCAAATACTTGAAATAATTTACAATTTCTTGCAAATCCTAAACATAAGGGATTCATTAAAATCCTTTTGTAAGTGATTTGAATGAATTCTATGTTTCTTTGCTCTTAGAAAGGGTTCATCCAATTGCCTCTTATCAATCATCCCGATGAACCCAAATGATATTGAAGTCCCTTTTACTTCCAAATAGGGGTTCATTTAAATCCCTTTTGAAAGTGATCCTAATGAATATAGTCTCTTAGAACTTGTCCTTCTAAGCATCATGCTTAATATTCAACAGAGATACAACTTTAGTGATATATTAAGCTTCTTGAACACTTGTTTTGAACTTCAAATGTGTAATTGACAATATATTTCAATATTTTCCCACTAAAATTATGATTGTCTGCTCACACAAGACATGTCTATGATTATTGCTAAAAAATAGTATGTTATATTTGAACTACTTTTTAATGTAAAATCCTTAAAATTGCAATAAGGTGACAATTGCTTAATAACTTGAACTTTCATACTTAATATTACAAACAAAGAATTTACATGGATAACCAACCACATTCACATCCAATTAAAGGGTTTCATGATAGTGCATTAATAGCCATGCGCTCATCCTAACTTCATTAGCATATTCAAAATTAAACTCCTTAAACTTTTGCTAAGATTGGCACTGCTTTTATGTTCACATAGTTGGAGCATATTAGATTTTTCTTGTTGCAATGATTTTGGACCATTGTTGCAAAGTAGAAAAGTTCGATGATTATTTAAATGTATATTATGTGTATGTTGATAAGATGTCTAACACATAAGATACATATGCAATTGATGCATCGATTACAATGTACGAGTTGACTTAGCTCACAAATATTTTATATTTTATATTTTAGTTTTCATTTGCATATGGTGTTTTTGTTTTGGTAAACCAAATTGAGAATTGAATTGAACTGCAAAAATACTATTTTTTTAATATTTCAATTCAATTTATAGTTCAGTTCATAGAGGAACTAAATAGTTTAGGGTTTGCTTCGAGGATTGAGTCAAATGAATTACTTAAATCCAAAATGAATGAAAGCATTTCTCATATAAAAAAAAGGGTTATTAGCCTTAGATCCTATTGATATTTTAGTTCAACCTAATTTATCTTTTCTTTTTTATCATTTATGGTTTCATTCTTAATCTCTATGATCCATTCATTTTCTTTTACCATCTATGAAGTAGACTAAACGACCTTCACTATCATCTAAACTACAAGTTCACCATGATATAATGTTATATAGCTTATATTCTTCTATAGTATTCCTCAATTGGAGCATCGATGTTTGGTTGAAATGTCAAATAACTATTAATATTATTAAATAGAATAAGGTATTTCTAAAATTAGCTAGAACCAAAATAAACTGTATTTGAAACAATTCAATTTGGAATCTTCAATAGTTAGAAGTGGTGCATTTCATTAAATGTTGGAATCAATGGTTCAATCCAAACCATGAACACCCTAAATATAACTCTTATGATGTTTGAAAGATTGAATATGTATAGGGGCAAGATGGGAACCAAGCTATATATGGGACTATAACTATTTAAACACTATATTTGACTTTGTTAAAAGTATATATGTTCATAACTTTGACATCTTAAATTGTTGGAAGAGGTACATGAAGGCATTCAAGATCCTCTTTGCACAACTGGATAAGTTCTATCAACTTTGATGTCAATAGTTGCCATTAAGTAAACTTTTGGCAAGACCTATTTTAGATAACCACTGGGCCTCTTTATCAACTATGTATATTGAAGCACTTACAGAAATGGAAGACAAAGAAGGGAGAACAAGATTCTTATGGCACATCTAGCTTTAAAAGATGGCTTCTTTACTAATATGAAGATATTAGATGGAAATATGGCTTGGATCAACCCCTAAATGTAGGCAAGGTGGAAATGTTTGAAAAATAGTATTTCCATTAATTTATGTAGGGTGTAACTCTTAAGTCATCCTTCACCTCTATGGATACAATTCTATTATTGTTCTCTTTTTAACACTTTAAATAAGAGCAGTAGTACTACTATATTTATTTTCTACACTAGCTTTGCAATGTTTAAAAGAGTAGTACTCACATATTTGTTTTTGTTATTAATAAGCAAGTTTTCTATATACAGGTGCTCTTTTTAATTTTGTACCATTTAATTTACATTAATAAAATTACGAAGTGGCTCCTCGCCCACATGCTGGGTATTTTTCCTGACGAGATGGATGTAGTAGTGACAATTTGTCAACGCATGATATGTTTAAAGTAATTATATCTTTCAAATGTGGCATGTAATTGTTAATAGTAAATCATGAGGAATGGGTGCCAAAAGAGAAACAATAAGTTAAAAAAATAATAATAACTAAACTGAGCTACATGCTTAATTTTCCTTCTCATTTTCTTTATGTGATGAGTTTGTAAGTCAAATAAATTTTGAATTATATTTTACTAGTATATTTCAATTTGTGTCAAATTTGAGCTAAGCTAAAGCTTTGGTAAGGTTTTAATTAAAAGAAATATAAAATTTTATAAACAATCAAGTTTAAACAAACTTAGGTCAGCTAGGCTCAAACTTGCTAAATAGCCTTGAATGAACTCAAGCCTTAAAATAAACTTGGATTGAATTTGAGTTTTTGAGACTATAAATCAAGCTTAATATTATTCCATTCGATAAAACTAGCATAAAAGTCAATCCAACCTGTATGGTTGTTCTTATTTCATTTATTTCTTTCAAGCCCTAGAAAGCACTCACTAGGTTACTAAAGAAATCTAAAATGTCTTCTTTCCATGGTGATACTTTTTTTCTTTTTAAGGAAAACAATGTTCAGCTTGCATGTATTATTTATATAACCAACCTTATCAAACTCTTCTCTTAACTATGAGGGATGAGAAGGAGAGACGTTTGTCTCGACACAATCCCAAATAGTCGTCTAGTTTATGATTTTAAAATAACAATAATTTGGTCATGAGACGGTGGCCTTTGCAGCGACAATGAGGTGGTTGCTAAAACCTCTAATAAAATTATAAAAAAAAAAAAAAAAAAACCACCGCAAAAGAGTCAATTTGTTTCGGTGCTAAAAAATGATTGTCATACCTAGCAACCCTTCTTTAGGACATAAAGCTTGATTGTAACTGGTAGGTTCTCATCCCATGACTTTCCATCCCTTGTTTCCGTCTTCAGAATGAAATAAACCTTATACTTTGTAAGCGCAGTGAGCTTTATGTTTGAAAAATCTCCTCGCACTTCTAGCCATTTTATTCTCTTCAAATAAGCCACTTGAATCTAAACCAGCCGGTCAGGATTCCTATAATTTATGAATAATATATGGCGAATGGGGGATAAATGAATTAGGATGGAGAATTTGAATCTTTGTTTTTGAAAAACTAAAGATCTTACGATATATGGCGAATGGGGGATAAATGCATTTTAATAAACAAACCATTTACTATTTAATTTGGGTACTTGTATTATTATTATTATTAGATATAATTTAATTGTGCAAAATTTATGGGCTTGAGCAATCTTTTTGTTTTTTATTTTTTGTCTAATATTTGGTTTACCATTTTAACTTGATTACTAGACTGAAAGGAGTAACAAGCACTAGACAAAATGTTTAAAATTTGTTCCATCTAGAATATGATACAAAACTTAATTTCATTAGATAAAAACATAAGTTTTTTAAAATTTCAAAAATACTTTCTTACAATTTGTTCAAATCATTCTTGTTAAATAATTTTAAACAATATAAAAATATGTATAAGATAATATTAAGGGTATAGATGTTAAAATATGGTAACTAATTCAGTACTTATATATACCAAATAATTGATAATCACAAAAGATTATGTCAACTACTATTCAAACCAAATATAATACAATAAGTTATACTGTCTTGTACACTTTATATTTGTATTGTCTAATTTTATTTATTTAGTTTGATCCTTACAATCAAATACTACTTCTTAGTATTACTATCATTAAGGACCGAAAGATAAATGAGATATGATAATTTTATATTACAAAAATTAATAAAAAAAGTTAAAGAGGAGATTATTTAAGTTAAATGAAAATTAATAACAAAAGTTCTGTTACTAGATTTTTGCATACTTGGTTATAAAGTATGTAAGCTTAGAATATGGATCACATACTGTCTTTCTTGTTCTATTCTTCTTTCCCAAAATGAACTGTCTTCACCAGCTGTGATCTTGAGCATTTCAGCATATATTTCATAGCCCTTGTGTTCTTTTGTGTTATTTGTGACCCAAACTTTCTGCAGCAAGAGTAAGCAAATGGTAATGAGAAAGGTTTTGTTATGAGTGATACGTCTCATGGGCTGTAAGATTAGGGCAAAAAAAACAAAAAAAAAACGATATGTGATGGCTTTCATAACTCTCCATGGTAATTATCCTAACGTAATGGGTAAATTGTCGAGCTTTACTATTCAAACTTAACTACCAATAGTTATTACAATTGACACCCTATACCTAATGGATCTTTTTTGAATGATAATTCACAAATATATAAGAAAGCTGTACAAAAGTCCCTTCTTAGAGAAATCATATATTGCTACGTTAATATCCATCTAATGATACCGGCAGTCCTCTATATTAATAATATTATAAAAGGTTTAACTTATCATAGTGAAATGCGGTGAGTAGCAAAATAGTTGTTGTACCAAATATAACTATAACATTTATAATTTTATAATTTTATTTAAGTGCATTTTTTAACTATTCAATTTTTATTCCTTTAGTCAAGTAAACAGAGTAATAGTAATCCTATTCAATTAATCAATAAAGGAATAAAAATTTAAACTTATAACACCCTTATTCAATTCTTTATGGATAATTATTCCACTAAAGTTTTATTCCACATAGTTAAGTGAACGTGAAGTCACGAATATGTAAATATTTAAGCTGGATAGGAATTGATGCCCTAATACCATTTGTTTACCGAACTCAAGACAAAGAGTTTTGTGCTTCATCGTTTGCATAAAGAAACCAAATGGAAATAGAAAGAGAAAACGAAAATAAAAAAATAGAGGAAAACTAAAATATGATTTTTGAAAAAATAATGCAAATGGAAATTTTCAACAAATTGTATTGGATCGGTTGTTAGTAACACTATTTTGAAGCCATTATATATCAGGTTTGAATTGAATATATGGTTTATATATTTTCTCAAACATCCAATTTTAAACAAATATTAATTAGATACAAAGTAGATCAATAGGTAGAAAATGTAAGCCGAAAAAAAAAAAACCAAAAACACACCTCTTATGTAATTTCCAGACAATATTAGTATGTGAATTATAATTGTAAGTCGGGACTGACCTGGGTATTGTTGTGCAAATATACTCCCCCTCGGCCATTCTCGTCGTTCAAATCCTTCATAGCTCCTGCAATCTCGTCGAAGCTGAGGCCGGCGTCAATCAACATTACTACGTTCCTTCTATAAGCATAGCTATCAGCAACCTCTCTTGGTAGTTGAAACATTGTAATTTGGTGTTAGATTTCTTTCACATATAGCATGTAGTGGTGTTGGGTTATATATATATATATATATATATATATATATATATTTATAGTTATATATGTTTTGAGTTTCGTGTAGTTTGGGTAAATTACATTTCTTGTCCCTGAAATCCTTTTAAATTAAATCACATTGATATTCACTATTTTTTGTTTTTTAAATTATATATTTTTACCCTTGTTTTATATATATGATATATGGGCTTAATAAGTTTGAAAAATATATAGAAACCTATAAATAACTCTTAATTATCCCATGTACATATACAATTGAAAAATTGGAGATATTTGTATAATTTAAGAAATTTAGGTTACATAAAGATTTTGATAACAATAATAAATTTTTTTTTTTTGAGAAAATTATTCATTTTATTTTCCACATATTAGAATTTTATTGTATTCCTTAGTACTTATCAATACACGTGCAATTACTAAGATTATTTTCGACTTATTACCCCATTCCACATGAAAAGTTGGATCATGCAGCCACCTTTGCTGCATGGATATTATCATCGAGAATTTCGTGCTTTGAAAAATTGGAAAGCATCAGATTGGATTCAAGCCAGTATTTCAATCTCCTTTTGAATATCATAGGACGAAGACAAGGAATTTTTTGAGGGGACTAGGCGTTACATGGCTTGAGTGAGGATCGGAGCCATGTCTTCACGAAAGCAAGGAACACGATTCTAACACTGAAAGGTGGCCCTATCTTTTTTTTTTTTTTTTTAATTTTTATTTTTTAGCAGCATCATCTTTCTTACACTAAAATTTCATGTCAAGTTGATGGAACCATTCTTTGAAGTTGAATAAGGTTAATTCGGTGCATAAATGTTTGGCCTATCTGCAAGTTACAATCTGCACAGGGGCTAAATTTTGCCATATTAAGATATTGGACTAAGTAAGCACCTTATTAATTTGAGTTTGACTCTTTAGGTTAAATGTAGGTTTTAGAGAGTGTGGTTTGTATCTAGGATGATTTAGAGCTATTTGGCTTTTCTATGTACGCTAACCTCTCTTAAGTAAGCTCATGCAATTAATAAGGATGGACATTAGCCTTTAGCTTGTGATAAACTCATCAAAATAACCTAAATTGAGTAATCATCTCATCTATTGATCACTAAAATGACTTGACAAATGCCATTAGCCTCAATAATTTATAAATAACCAGCCATGCTTCCTCATTCAACACTTTTCAAGAGATTTAAAAGACAATATTATGATGTGAAGCCTCAATCAAAGAAACAATTCAAGGAAATATCGATTTAATCACTCAAGAACTAGTAGGTCAATGCCTTAAGCCCCTTTGTTTCTCACTTGTACAATGTAAATATTAAAATGATGTATAGTGTAAGACTCATGCAATACACATGTGATCACTTCACTCAGATCCCTACATCTACATTTTGGTAACTCTTCTAGAGATAGAGTGAAGTGATATTGAGTGATGGTACCTCCTAAGGATAACTTAGCAAAACTTGCTACCATTATCTAACACTATTTAAGACTATGTACTTATCACTAGAGAGTCCTCTTAAAATAGTATAGATGATGCGAACTATGTATGAGACCACAAAGGTCATGAATCAATTCCTATCTTTGTACTCTTAGTGCATGCTAAGGTTAGCTACCACTACTACGGCACGTTAAAATACAACTTTGTTAAGACATGCCATTATAGGTTAGAAGTGAAGGTAGTAGAGTTAGCAACTTATGTGTTGTTTTTAAGATCATAAATTATACACCTTCAAAAATTTCTAAAAGGTATAGAGCTTTATGATGTATGATTTAGACTATCTGAAGCTAAGAGTTAAGGTACATACCTGTACCCTACTTAGCTAAGTAAGTTTCAGGTAGGTTGTAAGGTAAGTTTCGAGTATCAATTTCCAAAATCTATTTCTACAAAGTAAGGTATGGGTATGATATTTTCATATCTTGTACTTATGCTGGAACCTATACTTTAAGACATATAGGATATAAGTTCCAAGCTATCGCTATCTTATATGCCATAACTTGTACTCTACAAGATATAAGTTCTAAGGTGTTTTTAGGATGCTATAGGGTATGTTTTAGTTCAAAAAACTTACAAACCTATATTTATAGGATAGGGTACATATAGGGGTCTCTTACTCGACCTACTTTGTACTTGTTCACTCTTATTAACAACATATCGATTATAATAATTTTTTAAAAATGGATTTATTAACTTTATTATTAAGTATATTTTATGATAGTATTTATATTCATAGTGTATATTAAATAATTAATGAACATATAGTGCTTACGTCATTAATGTAATAAACTTCTTGAACAAGAAATTATTTTTTGTTAATATGTATTATATATTTTAAATCAAAATCCATACATAATGCAAGGCTTAGGATTTTATTTTTGTTTTCAATTTATTTACTTGGGGTGAATGACATTGCCAAATCCTCTTTATTCCTTGCAGAGGTCTTATATTATGCTATTCATTTGCACTTTTATCATGTAATTGCAATTACTCATGGAATTCCAATTCTTAAAAATAAGGAATTACCATTCTTTATCCTAGAACTTCTACAGGCTTATCCATGATTTTTAGAGGATTAGTCTCGCCTCTTATCTAATATTTGATTTATTACTAATTAAATTTGAATAATTGAAAATACAATTAGTTCAATGATTGATATTTAATAAATATAAAATCAAGGGTTAGATGAATGGCAAGACCATTCTTATAAAAAACATGGATGGGACCGTGGAAAATTCCTATTTATCCTATACTGAGAATTGCAATTCATAGATGCAAACTTATTTTCCTTTCCAAAATAGCCTTATTAAAATTATAAAATTACATATTTTGCCCTTAATCAAGAAACATGATTGAAACAAATACAAGACCTTAATCTAAATACAACATTGAATCTAAAAACCCTAATCCAAGTAGAGGTACAAGTACAACATCAAATTGGCCCAACATTTTTTATTTCTCCAACCACCTTAAAGTAAGATTGACTATACAGGTGCACAAATTTGATGAGGGAGCTTCTTGTGTGGAAGCTTAAACTAGATTCCAACTTGAATAGATTCAAGCAAATTCGATTGCTTTCTTCTTACTTTAGGGTTAGCGTTTCAAATGGAAGAGATGGCTTTTCTTGTGTGACCTCTAACTCTACTGTTTTCTTATCTAAGTTATTTATTTGTTTTTATTTTATTATTTAATTAATATATGGGTATTTTTATATAAATTTCAATTCACCACTTACTTCCTATGTAATTTAGTGAAATGAACAACGTATTATTAATTCTATTATACTTAAGTGAATACCATAATATTTATTCATTGCTCATTATACCTCTGTTCCATTCCTTAATCATTGCAATTCTATTTTCCCTTTATTCTATTAAGCAAAATGAATGGGTGGTTAATGTAATGACTGTAAACCTTGTAAATCTAACTATTTGATTATAGAATTGAATTCGAATACTGTAGATAACTTTACTAAGTCAATAAAGCTCATAAAATAAAACCCGATTAAAATTTTAAATTTGAAACCTAAAATAAATATGAAAAACCCTAAAAATTTTATCGAAACCTTAATCGTGTACAAAAACCTTAAATCTTATTCACGTGTAAATACTTGAGATTAAATTTGAATTTGACAAAAACCATAAACCTAGGCTTATAAAATCAATAATTGTACTCTAAAAGTATTAAAACCCTTATAAAATACAAATATTGACTAACACGTATAATAGTGTAAAATTATTAATATATGAGTTAAGATAACTCCCAAATCTTATAAACATAACGAATAACAATCTAATTAGCAAAATTTATAAAATTACGAATGTAAAACTATAATTATTGAAAATTCCATCACTTTACATTTTGAAAAGTCAACTAGGATTATTATATACTTTTTCCTTTCCTTCTTTTCTTTCCCTCTTTTTTTGACTTTTCTATGCTTGACTTTTCCTTAGCTTATGGTGCAAATTTTGGTTACCATGTTGCTTCTTCTTTTCCTTTTTATTTTCTTCTTTTCTTTCCTTTTTCTTTCCTTCTTTGACTTTTCCTTGGTTTGTTTTCTTTTTCCCTTAACCAAATTGGATTTGGTTTCAATTACAACTTGGGGATTTTTTCCCCACTTGTCCTCATAAAGTGGATGAAATAAATGCATTAGATAAGCTAATAGTCCTATCAATTAATTGTTCATCTTGTCTTCTTTTTCTTTTCCTTTTTACTTCCATTATTTTTTTTTCTTTTCTCTTTTGGCTGGCTGTACATTCTTATTATTTGACTCGTTCATTTCTTTTACCAAACTAAACTCAAATTTACATAAATACACATATTCCCCTTTTCACTCACTGAAAGCTTCTTGCTTTTATTTTCTTACTTTCATCCTTTTGAAATTTCTTTCTTCTTTCCTTCTACTTACTCTCAACAAATTGAAGAAAAGGAAAAGCTCTTGGATCAATAACTTTTCATGAAATAGAAGAATTAGTTAAGTGTTATTTTGATGTATTTACTTTTATTACTAGGCATATATTTTTGTTATGTATGTATAGTTTCTTAAATTACATGTATTTTTGGGTATATGTAATATAGTTCAATTTGTAATTTCTTTTTCTTGTAATAAAGATACTTGTACATGTATTGAAATTTTATGTAAAATTAATATTTGTTATGTATGTGTGTTCATATGTATATAAATATTTAGGTATATACCTATATGTATATATATGTTATAATTGATTAGGTAAGCATATAGTATAAAGAGTTATGTATTTATATATGCGCATATAGGATGTATATTTATTTATTTCCATTATTTATATGTATTTGTATGAGTTCGGTTATATATGTCTATATAGTGTATAAATATATATGTATAGTACATGTACATACGTATAGTATATATAGTGTATTTAGGTTTATATGGTAAAGTTACATATGTATATAAGTATAAACAAAATAAGAAAACCTAAGTATAAGTGTATATGTATAAGTATTAAAATACATATACTAGTAGTATATTATTGTATAAGTACATGAATATACTTAAATAGTATATATACATTATACTAAAATACTAAATTACTAATAAAGTAAAGTAATATGTATATATATATATATATATAATTATGTCGTGGGATTTAAGAAAAGAAAGTGGATTAATTTATAAAATTTAATAAAATATAATAATAGACATATATGTATAAATATTAAGTAAATTTACAAAATAGGAAAAAGATGAAACTTGTAAACCTTAAGAAATCAGTAGTTGAACCCTAATTCAAGTCCTAGTGTCTTAAACTGTATAATAAGTCGATAAGGCTAATAACAATAAAAGATTATGAAATTTAATAAATTAAATATAAACAAAACTCTAGGAATTGATCGAAACCCTAAATTGTGTACTAAAACCCTAAAACTGATTTTGCATCATTGAACCCGAATTTATTCGAAACCCTAAAATTATAAATATAAGCGTATAAAATAATTAAATATTACTCAGTAGTAATATAATTATAGTCGATTACAATTTTCGACTAAAATGTTTATTCGCATGAAATTTTAACGAAATCGTTATAATAACTTGTAAAAATTATAATTGTAACGGGTATCAAATAAATTGATAAATTTTCACAAAAATTTCAAAATTTATTTATGATGAGTATTGTTATAATTTATATATTTAGAAAAATTACATATATTTATTTTTAATTTTTATTTTCTTTCTCTTTCTTTTTCTCTTTTTCTCTTTTCTTTCTTCTCTTCTTTTCCCATTGTTGCCACGTTTTGGAAATGGGAAATCAAATGGTAGCCCACGTGCACAATTACTAAGCCAAGTGTTAAGATATAAAAGAAGGAAAAAAATTAGATGAGTCCCATCCTCATAAATGAAAGGATTAGGATAAGATTTTTGTTTTATTTTGTTTCTCTTAAATTGTTGAACACGTGAATTAAAAGGAAGAGGAAAATCTGGAAAATAAAAGCAAAACCGAAAACAAAAGAAGAGAAGAAATCTTGGAAATAAAAAACGTGAAAAAGAAGGAAGAAAAGAAGAAGAAAAAAATTGAAAAGAAGAGCATGTATAAATGTATAATATAGAGTATGTACATGTATAAATATAGTATTTGTATGGTATTTTTATAAATATAACATTACTATTACATGTATATATGCATAAATACTTAAATTGAATTATATATGTATGTATAAAGATATGTATGTATACATGTATGTACATAGGTATATTATATGGAAGGAGTATGTAGTATGTATTTTTTAGATTACATATAATAGATATTAAGTATTTTACAAAATAACTATAGGTATGTACATATATATATGTGTACATGTGAACTATATATATTGGTGTATATATGTATAATTTATTTTCGTATATATACATATATATATATATATATAAATATGTAGTCGTATAGTATATATGTAGTTATATATTTCTATAAGTGGTAATATATGCTTACATACATAATGTATATAGGACGTATATATATATATATAATATAGAGTATATGTTGTGGTATACCAAATATATCATATAATACATGTATAAGTATTTGTATATTATTTATATATATCTATGTATTCGGTAGTTATATTTATGTACACATGTAAACTATATTATATGAGTATACTTATATGTATAAATACAAATATACGAATATATGTATATGTACATAAGAGTATGTTTGTTTTTATAAAATAAATATATACATACATATGGCGTATAACATATAGTATATATATGTAGTATACCGAAAATATATATATGTAATATAATAATATCTATAAACTAAAATAAATTTATAATTATGCAAGGAGTAGATATATATATATTATTGTAAATTAAGAATTTCTCAATAAAATAAAACTATAAAATTTATCAAATATATTATAAGTATATATATATATATGTGTGTGTGTGTGTGTGTATGTGTGTAAATCGTAAATAATGAATAATGAGAAACTAAGAAATAATAAAAATAATAATGACAATAATAATAATAATAAGGCTAAAATCTCAAAAATAGGAAAAGTATACTCAAAATAATAAAAATATCAAATGTATGGTTTAAATAATTATTACATCATAAATATATTAAGAAAAAGCGAAAATTAATATTTTATAATTTTTAAACTTAAATAGTAAATTTTGTGATATTTTTATATTATAATTTAAACTATGAGTCACGACATTTAAAACGGATCTTGTTACGAGAAAAAAACATTCGAAAATGATCAAAATGGACTATAAGTTCATAATGATCCGAGCTAAAACGAAAAAGTTACTTGAGATTCGACAAAAAACTTAAATCAACAATTTCACGTAATTAAGTGAAGTAGACCTTACAAATTATAATACTAGTTTAGCTTTAAATTCCTAAACTTATAAATTTCTATTATTCTCAGGTGATTTTGATATAGACTCTAAGTTATCACCAAATTACTATGACTCGTGAATTGGCCATGACTGAGTGAGTTTTTCCTAATGATTGCATACTTGTTTGTGTTTGTAGTTAGTGAATATAAGTTATGATCTATAAATGAATGTATATGGGATCGGATTATGCTTATGCATGATAATTGTTGTTGATGGTTAATTTGCTTTAAATTTCAATAATGTAATGATTGTTGCATAGTAGATTCACTAAAAATTGATTGTTTGTGACTTGGAATGACCATTGAATAAATAAAATCTAATTTTATTCGACTAGAAAAAGTTAACTTGGATTACGCATAATCATGCATTGCATAACTAATTCCGACAGTCACATTACACGGAGGTAACGAAAGGCCATACATAGGTTGATTATTGATTGTTATAGATTTCGTACGGTGCACACATGCGATATGACCTTACCCTGACCTGCGGGATGACTAAGCGTTGGGGGCGCCAACTGCCTAGTTAAAGGTCGAGTCTAGAGGTCTTCGTTTAGGGGTGAGTGAAGGTTAAGTGAACTTACTTACAATCATATATAGAACTCGTTTTGATAAAATTGATAATGGATGTATAATTACATTTTGAATATGAAACGCGGAGTTTCGTTATAAAATAAGTTTTAATATAATACTCAGATCTAACTGTACCAATGAATCTCCAACCTTGATTTTGGAGGGCGTTAAATTTGACTTGCATACAGTACCTAGTTACCTGCATGTATTTGTTTAGCATACTGTCTGTCATGTATTCATTTGATTGAACCTAACTATTGTATAACTTGATTGCTGTATGGATGAGGGAAATTATCTCACTAAGTTAGTTAGCTTATACCATTGTAGTCTTCTCTCGCAGGACGATCTTTTTGTGGAGTCGGGCTATCACATGCCTGAGGTTAGTGTTCTACACGGAGTCAATGTGAGAGCTGGATGTGATTAGAAAGTATTTATGATAGTTTATAGATCTGAATATGTAATCGATATATTGGTTTAACTTAAGATATATTTCAAACTTTTTATTTGTAAACTTTTATGTAAATAGACCCTGTGTTATATTTTTATAATTTTATTTTTTTATCATGAAATGATATTGCTTAAGTTTGCACACTCTTGGTAGTCAGTAATAACTGTAGCCTTGTGTATTGTATAAAAAGGTCATCGGTTATAAGGGAATTTAATTTGCAATCCTTTGTACGATATATGGCGACTGCCATGACTAGCCTCCTTGAGTTATGACAGTATTAAATTCAATATTATATACAGTACCAGTCAACTGCATATATTGTTTGGTATACTGTTTGTTTATATATCCATATGTTTATTAATTAATTGTTTAATAACTTGTTTGTCGATATAGTATAAGGGATATTTTATTAAACTTATGTAGCTTATTTCCTAATAGTTTTCCTTTACAGGTTGATAGTTATTTAGGCATGGGCTAAGAATCAAATGTCGAGTATAAGTATCGAGATGCATTTGGAAGATAGAATTTAAAGATAGATTGCATAGTTATTTGGAACACTAACTATAATTACTATTCTTATACTTAGATTTTGCAATTTTAGTAAACTTTAAATTTTAGATCTTTATTGCCTAATTTTATTGTTTGGTAAGAGATACTAATTATCCATGAATATCGGTTATCTATAGTTATTTATGTTTTACAGTAGATTAATTAATTTAAAATTAGAAACTTTAATGTTTAATTATTTTAAGTCTTGTAATTTTTAACTTACAAGGTAATTTTCATATAATGAGTATATACGTAATATGAAAATTTTAGACAATTCTACTAGATCCTTTTAAAGTCACAATAGTAATTGTACAGTGAAAACTCATATAACATAGGCCTCGTGGGGAAAAAAATGGCTTGTTGAATATATGCCTAAGTCTATAACTAACTTGCAAAATTTCATCGATTACGTTGCAACAGCACATTAGTTGAATTGTAATTCTTCAGTAATGAAATCGAAAAGTAATAATTATTAGTATAAATTACATTGAGTACTACGGCCAACTTTGAAAATAGTACAGACCCATGGCTTTTTCAAAAATCAACATTTATCACTCCTAAAACAAGCTCTTTAATTTTTTTAATTAAATAAACTACACCATAGTAATCAAATTTCTTTATTAATTTACGCCAAATTTATGACCCTCCATTTGTTACCACCTAAAACTAATAACTACTAATGCCACGCATCATAATAATTTAACCTAATTAATAGCTAGTTACATTAACATGCTGATGAAGATACCTCACATTATTTGAATTACACCTGGTGACACGTGGTAATTCTCATGCTGTTATTTTGACTCAAATTTTAAATTTTAAATATAACCTAGTTATTTTTACGTGAATAAATGTAACCTAGTAAATGCTTAAAAAGTTAACACCTATAAAGTCCATTTACAAAATATTTTGTCCACAACCATTTTTTTTATTAATGTTTTCTAAATATGCAGTAGATCTGTACATATCTCCTTAATAATCTCCATATGTCATGCCAGCAACTTTGGCCAAAAAAAAAAAAAAAAAAATCATGCCAGCAACAGTGTAATGACAATAGAATTACCCTTTCAAGGTCAATAATCCGACAAATGTATTTTGCAAGGAAATCATTCTCCACTTAATTTATATATGACATGAGTGGATACATAATACGAATACGTGGATACATATATAATGTTCATTTTATTTAGTTATTTACATTACATGAATACATACATACATACATACATAAGTAAGAGTTTATACTCTTTTATGAGTTGGGTATGGTGCTGCTTTCACATTTCATCTTCTGCAGAAGTCGGATATAGAACCCCCTGTAAAAGAAGATGATAAAGTTTGTTGTTGTTAGTTGAAAATGTTAGCCGCAGACAGGGTTTAGTAATATAAGAACAACCTTAAAAAATTTATAACAGTAAGTAACATGAAGACTGCGAGATTTAGGTTTTCTCGAAGTGCATTTCCACACAAATGATACATGGGTGCAGAAAAATAATAGAAAAGACCCGGATTTATTCCTACCTTCTGTATGACTACGATCGAGATGTTCCCGTGTTTTATTTCATTCACTTTGATCTCCTCTGCCACTTGGTGATCTTCTTCCCCTATGATCTCCTCTGCCGCTCCTTGGTGATGTGTTTTTGCTTTGATCCCCTCTGCCACTTGTTGATCTGTTTCGTCTTTGATCTCCTCCGCGGCCTGGTGATTTGTTACCTCTTTGAGCTTCTCTGCCACATGGAGATTCGTTTTCTCTTCTATCTTCATCACGGGCATATCAATCAGCTTGAGAAATACTGTCCTCTCAGCTTTTGAACCCTGAATTTGTTGTTTGATCTCTTCCATCTCGGCTTTTGAATCCTGAATTTGTGGTTTGATCTCTTCCATCTCGGCTTTTGAATCCTGAATTTGTGGTTTGATAATTTTCATCTCAGCTCCTGAATCCTGAATTAGTGGTTTGATCCCTTCCATCTTGTGACATTTTCTAAGTTCGATTGTCTTTATTTTGGGCAGTGCTTTCTCCATATCTAGGCCTAACTTCTGGAGACCCTCCAATTTCCACAGCCTTAAAATTAGAAGATTTTCAAAGCGGTGGCCTTCGAATTTCAAACTTCCTCCAGTTAAAGATTTGCCTAGAAGGTTAAGAACTTTCAAGTATTTGAGATTCCCTAGTTGGGATATAAGTTCAGTGCCCTCTATGTTTGATCCAGAGAAGGTAATGATAGTGAGATTCTGGGGTATCAGATTTTTCCAGAAGCCACGGATGTCTCCAAGAAGATAGAGCTTATAAAGAGAATAATGCCATGTTAATGAGAGATTTGAGGGAAACCCTGAAGATTTACTAGACTCGATAACTCCAAGCTTCAAGGACTGAAGGTTTGTTAGGCCAGAAACCCAATGACCTATTGCTTCCTGATTTTTATTGAATTGGAACAAGATCCCCAATTTAGTCAGCTTCTTTATGTTGCTCAAACCCTCTATTGTTTTCTTTGAGGTTTTCTTGTCTTCATCGATGCCAAAACTAGATACAACTGCCCCACTCAATGTACGAAGGTTTGCCAATGCCTCTGCGCTAGTTGCAAAAGAAGAAGAGAGGATGGATTTATCAATATGACAATAGCTATTGAGATAGAGGTGCCGGAGGTTTCTCGACTTCCTCCAAAACGACTTGGGTAATTCTGTTATGTTGGTGTGTTTTAGATCCAAAGTCTCTAGGTATGGCAAATTGGCAACCGATTTTGGTAGTGAACCGAGTGCAGTTGATCTCAAGCCTAAGTACTTGAGGAGCACTAGTTTTCCTAGCACTTTATCAAGGTTAGGCTTGTAAACACCCTCCAGATCAAGCACAGTTAGTAAATTAGAGCCCTTACCAGACACAGTCTTGAGAAAATTCCCTATATCTTCGGTGAGCATGCCCTCTCTGAAATTGAAGGACAGAAAAGATCGTAGGCCATTGATCTTAGCATCAGGGGATAAGTCCTCAATGTCTGAATGTTCTGCGAGCCATCTGATTCTGGATGCAGCCAGTCCCTGTTGGTGTTGGTATCCAGGAAGCTTTCCTCCATCTGTTTCCTTCTGAGTGTGAATGTAGAGAAGTTCAGTGCCAGTAGCTCCTGAACAAAATAAATCGTAGAGACAAGTGATCACACGAACTCTTCTCGGACTTCCATCTTCCTTCCATTGAACAACCTCAACGAAGTTTCGAATCATCAACTCCTTAAGGTAGTCCAACCCCAAATCTTCAGGCTCCATGTTGGCATTTCGTGGCACGACTAGAAGTCCCTCAGAAAGCCATAACCGTAATAGCCTTCGCACCGGAATGGCATAAGATTTAGGGAAAAGAGTCATGTAAAGGAAACATGGCTTTAGTTCTCCAGGCATATTGTTATAACAATAGGCGAAGAAATCATCAAGATTGTCGTTGTCTGGAGTTCTTTTGACGAGCTCGTCTATGACCTCATCTTTAGGATAAGAGGATTTAGCAATCAATCCACTCAATAGATTAACTCTCAGTGGTAAGCCGTGGCATTTGTCAATAATAGCTTTCTCCCTTTCGTCGCTCAAAGCTGCTCTATCTACAATTTCCAACTTACTCTTTATGAGGGCCTGCGTTTCATCTTGCCTAAGTGTCCCGAGCCTAACACTAAAATTGCCTGCTATAGGCTCCTCTTGGGCGGTGATTAAAAGATGACCACTACTGGTCGGATCTGGAAGACTGCTCCACACATACCATAACAGACTCCAGTCATGGACATCATCCAGCACAATGAAATAGCTCTTATTATAGAGTGCTTGTGAAAGCATTTGTCTCATTGATTCCATGTGCGGTCTCTTCGCATTGGGCATCAAAACCGATTTATGCGTAACTTGTTCCACTACACTGTGTAGAACATCATCAGGTTTATCCTTTCTGGAGACATTAACCCAAGCACAACATTGAAAGCGATCACGCAGTTGGTTGAAGATTCTCCTTGCTAAAAATGTCTTGCCATACCCTTGCTTCCCAACAATCACCGTGACCTTATCCTCCGACCGATCACTAACTGTAATTGCATCTCTCAGTTTTTCCATATAGTCTTTGCGAGCTTTCAGAACGTCTCCAGAAATGTCAGCATACAAATATTTGTCCCACTCCATGGGATCATGAACATGGCGTCGAGGGGCTTTCTTCTGGTTAGAATCCGAACCTTCCGCAGATTTGGAGGGTATATGCTGTTCTGACTTCAACTCCACTATTCCACTCTTGAACTCCTGGAGACACGTCCTTAGGGAACAGTTCGCCCATAAGATTTTAAACATGTTAGGACGACAGAACCCGATAGTATGAGTAACGTTTGCTGGATCTTGTAGAGCAGTCGTGGAATAGAATACGTCAATGCCATCGTCCATTCTGTAGATAGCTTCCAAGAGCTTGGATTTCCATTCTCTTTTCTCATCTCTTTCAGGATGCTTTGTCAAGAATTCATAGACTGGATCCAGGCTTTCACGGATATCCTTCATTTGCTGTCTTAGAGCAATGCAAATAATCAATTTGCAGTCTTGTAATTTCAATAGCTTTTGTTGTACAATGATTGTAGCCGCATCAATAGCTATCGCGTTCTGCAATATCTTATCGGCTAATGACATGTTTTCGTTCATCGCCTTGGCTCAGCCAATGGCATCAATCTCTCTCTCTCTCTCTCTATTTATTATGGCTGTAGGTGTAACGTTTATGCATGGAAAGGAGTAGTGGAGTGATGTTTAAATGGTTATCAAGAAGAGAAACTGGGTTGTGCCTATACAGCTCTCACACTAGTCATCATTTATAGCTCAAACAATGATCCTCTATACCATCATTTCCATGCTATCCGTGCTTTCCTTCTCTAGCTGAGAGTCTTACATCTGCAGCAAAGTTCAATGCCTCCTTTGGCAACCCATAAAGGAAAAGAAGCCATAGCCAAGTGATCCTAAGTTATGTCATATGCTTTTCTTGATAGGGAAAAAGGAGAATATATCCATACGTTAGTGTTACGCGGCTAGTACGCTAACCCGAACCTATACAATTAAGAGCACGGTCATCTAGAAATAAAACATAAAACTAACATGTAAATACAATTAAATATAATTATAGTATAAATTAATTATTTGTAATCTCTATTTGAATGTAGACATTTTATCTATATTGATGCGAATTTCAGACGAAATAAGACACTAACATGATTTGTTAATACAAATACCCACTTTATCGAGTATTAGATTTGAATCATTTTCATTTACATTTTTTTCAATTTATCCTCTTGACTTTTACCACATATAATCTATAATTGAGATTAAAAAAAATTATATTGATATTATAATATTGTTATGAAATTGTTTAAATCTTTAAATAATTTTAATTATCAATTTATAAGTTGAAATAAATTAAAAAGATAAAAATCGAGGAAATCCATTTCCAATTTTATCGAGAAAGAAGCACTTCACTTAAGGAGAAGGTAAAGAATGTTCCATAATCATATCAAAATATGGAAGTATGAGAAAAGGCCTATGTTCTTTTCCCAGTTTGTGCTCTAGTTATCCTTTGTCTGCATGACAAGTAAAATAGATCGAGCTTCTGTGCCTCCATATAGACGCGTGGGTTTGCCTTTAATGCGAGACGATCCTTTTCCGAATTCGAATAGATACTTCATAAATCTTTTAACAAATACTATCAATTTATCATTACTTTACAAATGAACTGTAGTGATATCTCAGGAGACTACTGAAATTACAACAATATTTATGGACTTATCAACTACTAAAATATTGATTAATACTATTATAATTTAGCAGTATAAATACTAATTTTTCAATAGAATAAATTAAGTTTAAATCACTCTTCTTAAGTTGAATAACGTAATTATCAAAAAAAAAAAAAAACCCAAAATATTGTGGAAAATTCGACACTTTTTTTTTTTCTTTAGTGCAGTATCATGTTATCATTTTGTATTATTATAGATTTCTTAACAAAAGAGATTTTAATATATTCTTTTTATTTCAATTCAATTTATCACCTAAATAATTTGTATTATGTAATGAAATATTCGCTAGCCAAGAAAAATCCCAAACAAAATGATAAATTTGCTTCAAGAAATGAAAATTGTATATGAATAGAAAAACAACTGCTTGGTACCAATGTATAAATATTGTGGTATCAATACTATTCCAACGTGGAAGTAAAAGAGAAAAATGTGAAAAAAAGTGTTTTTTTTAGCATCTCTATAATCAAATTATTTATTTATTTTTAATAAATATATGAATTTTGTTTTTCTTTATTGTACATCTATTAAGCAAGAGTAAGCGATAATTCTATTATATCGAGTACTCACTTAAACCCTACTCAACTGGTAAGAATCTGAGTGGATAATTAAGACCATAGAGTAAGTTTCAGGTAATAATTTCCTATAACTAACTCTCATAGGGTAGGATATGGATAAGAAGTCATGGTACCCCATACCCACCTTAGAGCCTTTACTTTAAAGCATATAGGGTATTGATTATAAAGTTTCCACCTTGTAATAGTAATTAAATGAAATTAATAAATAAAGGATGCCATATCATTAAAATAAAACAAAGCTCAATCAATTGGAAACACTAAGCTAAATGCTTATTAGTTTTTTTTTTTTCATCTTTTGTCTTTAGTCTATACTCCACTGTCGTTTTCTTTCTACTTCTTTCTCATCTAGAAAAGTTCAAAAAAGGGGAATATGAGTTATTAGTTTCTACTTTTGCATCCATTACTTGTTTTCTATAGTACAATAGTTTCTTTATTTCATATTTGACAAAATATTTGGTGTTATTATCATAGTGAAATCTATTTTTTTTTTAAAGCACAAGAAAATTATTTTACTGATGCATGTATCATAAAGAAGAAAAATATTTTAGTTTGATATCTATACTTGATAGTGATACGGTTGATAACTTGGCTATTGATACACATTCACTATGAACCATCTTTCTTTGGAACTAGTAGAGTTAGTATAGCATAAGGACTTATGCTTTTTTTCATATATCATCGTTATATTAACTCATCTACTTGCCTTTTGATCTCAACAGCCTGCTTAAGATTCATTTTGGAGGCAAGTTGGTTTGGTAGGGCTACTCTTGGTTATAGGTCAATACAATGTTTGTAGGCCTTGGATTGGGATAGTCCCTCAAGCAACTCTTTAGGAAATAGGTTAGAAAACTCATTAATCAACCTTTGAATCTCATTAGGTATGTCTTCCAAATTTCTCATCTCCAATAATCATCTAATCAACAAAAATATAGGCTCATCGACCTTCTCAATAGCTCGGAGCTCTCTTTGACTTATCACTAAAGCTTTTTTCTTACTAGCTCAAGTAAGCTGGTTATGGGTTTTGTTTACCTGAGTTGGTGTCATAGGTTGTTATATAAGAGGGAAAGATTATTTTATCATTTTAAAAAATCAATTTTCCAAATAAATAAAATAAATCAACCATTTTCAAAATTAAGACATTTTTAGAACTTTCTAAAAAAAAAAAAAAACCTGATTTAGGACCCTTTTAGAAATTTTTTTTAAATAAAATTAAGATAGCTAAAACACTTATAGCCAAGTGTTTCTAGAATTAAAATCAACCAACCAGCTAATGTTTTTTGAAATGAACTACGGAAAGTTAGATCCCTAATAGAGGGTATATAAGCACTTAGGGGCAACTTAAAATAGGAAAAATTTTTATTTTTCCCTCTTGTGAATAAATTTTATTTTTCTTGTGTGTAAATAGGATGTTATTTATTTATAAATTTAGAGTTAATCTTTCATTCTAGAGTTAGTGTTTTAGAAGATAAATTTAAATTCAGAAAATTAAAAGTGGTACCTATTAAGGGTTTAAAAAAGTTAGCCATCGAACTAAAATATTTAGTTTTCAAAACTATTTTAAAAAATTAGTTTTATCAAAAGATCGATAGTTAAATTATAATTAATCTATCCAATTGGTTATAATTTTGGTTATAAGTTAACTCATTTTCTTGACTTTAATCAGGTGATGACTTCGAATAATTTTCAAAAGAAAAACCAAGTTTTCCTTAACTCTTAATTGAAGGTTAGTATTAAACTAGTTATGGTTTAATATTAATTGGGTTAAGAAAATTAATAAAAATTGGAAAAAATCCAAACTCGACACTATACATATATTATGTACACATTTGATGGGATCATGTAGGAAAGAATGAATAAATAGAATATAAAAAATAAATAAATAACAATAGATTAGGAGAGATTGGATTCTATTTATATTTTACTTAAGATCAATCTTTATTATACCTATCATTTAGCTCCTTGACACAAGGCCTTTGTCGACATCTTTTAACCAACAAATTACCAACTAATTAAACCTTTTGGTTATGTATTTGATACATATTATGAAATATTAATATTATTTTTGAACAAGAAGATAGAAAATATAAACAAATAAAAAATATGTTGTTCTTTTAGCTCTATTTGTAGTTTACTTTTTAAGTATTTTTGTGTTAAACTTTGGTTGATAACAAAATCTTATATGAGTTTTATGTATTAATTTTATTTCTTTATAAACTAATAGTTAAATTTCATTTAATATTTGCCATAATGAAAATGCAAGAAGTTTATTCTTTTAATTTATTAGAATGTGTACCGAGCACCATTAATTATTTTTCAAAAAAATTTGAAATTTAATTCCTATTAAATATTGGAAAGTATTATGGTACACTTATTCACAAAATATTTTTAGTGATCATATTTAATATGCGTTAATGTTATAAATAGTACCTAAAACTTATTAAAATGTGCAATTTGATACATGTACTTAGTTTTCGTAGCCATTTTTGTTACGTAAATAAACTTTATTAAGTTCGTTTGCTGACATAAACATATGAACAAAGTCATAACTAAATGTTTTAACCACCTTAAGGTTACAGGATGGTCAATGACTAGCAATTAGCAGTTGCATGACCCCTATTAGTTGGCTACCATCCACTCCTTGGCCCTAGGGTTATTGGAACAACCGCTTAAATGTAAGTGGGTTGCAATCCACTTTAAAAGGTGGGTCATTTGACCAATTAGTGACTATAGGTCAATTTTTTATTTGTTTTTATATCTGAATTAACAGACAAACTTAATAGAGTTAGTTTAAATAGTAAAAATGACTACAAAAACTATAATTAGGTAGTAAGTTGTGTATTTTTTCAAAGTATAGATAATAAATTGCATGTGTTGGCAAAACTTAGGTACCATTTGTGACATTAACCCTATTTAATATACTTTAGATCATTTAATGGTAAAAGGACATACAACATTAATAAAGGTATAATAAGTTGTATTTAGAGTTTGGTTTTAGTGGATCAATATAAATAAGGTAGCAAACGATCTACTTGAGTTTAGATCACTTTAAGCATGGCTTTAGTCAAGCTCCATTTGTAAATGAGTTGACTTTGAGCATAAAAAAAAGCTCATTTATATAAACAAGTTGAACTTAAACTTTAATTTAGGCTCCTTAGCTAGTTCGCCATGTTAATGAATTGATTAATTAAGCTTGCCAACAAACTTATAAGTAGGCTCATGAATTTTATACTGATAAATTATATATATATATATATAGTCAAATTTTTTATTTTATTTTCTTTAATCTAATTAATATTAAGCTCTAACCTATTTCCAACCCTCAATTAGAGGTTAAGAAAAACATGATTTTTTTAATTAGATTTGAAATTATGGAATTGCTACCTAACCAACCCCCTAGGTTGAGAATAACTTCTTAAACTTCAATTTTTATGTGTAAACATCCCCCTATAGTAAAACTATTGAAGAATGTAGACATCTTATTTTTGCTAATTTTGTCAATTGAGCTAGGTTAATAAATAAACAGAAAAATAGAAAAAAAAAAACAAACGAAAATTAAAAGAAAAAATGAAAAATGAAAAAAAAAAATCAAGTCAAGTCGTAGCAAGTGGAGTCATAAGTCGAGTCATGTTGTGTTGAATTAAATTAAGTTGGATTGTCGAATTAGGTAACGATATGGGCTTAATTAATTTTTGGTTAGACCAATATAGAATAAAAATTAATCAAATTTAGGGGCTCAAATTAGATTAGGGAATTATCTAGTTATATTTAATTGAATCAGATTGGGCTTAGAAAGAAAAAGCTAGAACAAACTAGGGTTTCTAAAAGTTAAGGTAAATCCTTGACAAATCATAATTTGATCTTTCGTATCTTTAATATAAAAGATTTGATTTTGAGTTTATAAATAGCATGTTGATGGGTGAATTGAAAGAGGTTTTTTTTTTTTAAATCACACTTCTTCACAAACACCCAAACTACCACATGTGCTACCTAAACCACCATATGCACCACTAGCACCACTGGAGCCATTACCTAACATTACCTAAATGCGCCGCCCAACACTACCCAAACCATTGTCGCTGTTGCCTAGTCTACCATATACCATCATAATAACCACCGCAAGCCACCACCTAGCCTTTCACCTGTGTTGCCCAAATCCTTCACTGTGTTGCCCACTCCATTGCTAGTATTGCTCATGCCCTCGGCCACAATGCCTATGTTCGCCTAGTAGCACCCCCATGCACATCCAGCCTCTCGTCCGTATCACTTGTGTTCACCCAGTGTGACCTACGCTCTCCTACGATTGCTTGTACACACTCAGTCTCGCCCTAGTGTCCCTTAGACAACCTCCTATCCCCGCTCAGTCTCACTTTAGTCTTGCCGAGATCCTCACTTGTACGTGCCCAGTCTCACTATAATATCGCCTGCACCACCCATGCTTACACCGAGTTTTGCCTTAACATCACCTACATCAACTAAACTTACGCCTGATCTCGTGCGTGCTCACCTAATGTCACCTAACCACGCCCAATACATGTCTACTCTTGCCTAAGCCACGCCTAACGTCGCCCAACTCTCAACGATTCGACATTAGGTTTTCCTTATTATTTATTTGTTGCAATTTTTTTTAGTCATTCTAATAAAATTTAATTGAATTAAGTTTTTTTTAAATCATTTTTTTTAAATAAAAATATATTTTTTGACACATAGTGGTTTTGGAAAAACAAAAAATCTTAATTGAGTTTTTTTTTTTAAGATAATTAGTCAGGGTTTTCTTTTTTAAGTTTGGGAAAATTAGATTTCTCAGGTTTTTTTTTCTTAAAATAATAAATTGATAGAAAATGTAAACTTGGCTTAGTTTTCAATATAAAATGACTCATCCACTAAATATTTTATATATATAAAAAAAAAGAACTACGGCCAGTTTAATTTTGTGTAACGGGTACGTAGGTAGCTTCGGGGCAACCGTCTAAAAATTAAAAAAAAAATTCCCCTTTTTTTGAAATTCGTAATAAAAAAAATAAAAATAATTTTTAGTTATATTTTGTGAATTTAGGTATATTTTTAATATTTTTAGAAAAATTACAAAAATAAAGCCCATCAATTTTTTCTTTAATTTTCACATAGTGACTTAGTCTTAATAGATTAGTTTCCGAACCTAGTTTTCTAGTTCAATTTTCTAAAAATTAATTTTTTTAGAATATTCACAGACTAGTGGTTAAATTAGGATTTTCCCACCCAAAAACCTTAATTTTATTTTTTACCTGTTGAATTGGTTGGTTTCTCCAATTTTTTCATTTTTTTAAGAAAAGTATTTTCTTAATTTAATGTCGAATAACTTATATTAAGTGGGTTGGGCTTGATATAGGTTAAATTAAGGAAATTAAAATAAGGTTTGATAGAATTGATGACTCCATTGGGGACGCCTGGTGAGCTAGCCATATAAATATTAAAAATTAATTGATGGGCTTTTTTTTTTATTGTATTATAATTGTACTAATTGTCTTTTAGTGATGTCGGCCTCAATAAGAAAAAGCCTAGCCTAGTGGGTCATCTAAGGGAATTAGGGGGGGTTTTTTATTAACCATCTTTGTGTTTAGATATAGTTGGACTTAAGCCACTTTAGGAACCTAGGATGGGTAGCTATTGTGTAACCCTCAAGTCACTGAGGTCTTTACCCCCACTTAGCAGTGATAGGTGAGCCTATTCCAAATTTAGTGGCCTTATTGTTCTTTAGTCAATGAAAGGTTGCGCAATTTCTAAGAAAATATTTGAAAAAACTACAAAATTATTAACATCATATCCAACTTTATTCTAAATTTAGTGGCCTTATTGTAAATAATCGTTGCCATTTATTTATTTTTATATATTTTTTAGTAATGTAGATATGGAGAGTCAAGATAGTGTCAATCCAGAGCCTGTCCATGAAGTCCAATTAGATAACTACTCCTTCCCTAAGGCCATCTTGAGAGATTGGTTGAACTAGCTTTTGCTTGCCAAGCAAGACCACATTCGCAAGAAGATTGGGCCAGTCATATCTCTTATGCGGGTCCAGCTTCACTACCCTCTAATTCAGGCCCTTACCCATTACTAAGATCTAGAATCTACAGCTTTTAACTTCGGCCTACATGTATTAACACCCACTATAGAAGAGTACTCATAGCTACTTAGTGCCTCACCCTTCAAAGTATGCATAGCTATCCTTGATCTTAGAGTCTAGCCTAAGAAAGCTTTCATGACATTATTGGGAGTCAAGAAGTCAGTCGTAGCGCCATTCTTGTCTTCAGAGGGCTAGAAATGTCTCAACATCTTAAGATTAGTGGAGTAGTCTTCAAGCCTAAACACCTATCAAAGA
The DNA here is from genome assembly GCA_024138015.1 of Lumnitzera littorea. Classification (NCBI taxonomy): domain Eukaryota; kingdom Viridiplantae; phylum Streptophyta; class Magnoliopsida; order Myrtales; family Combretaceae; genus Lumnitzera; species Lumnitzera littorea. The sequence goes on along the minus strand of JAMXBB010000009.1, from coordinate 12,842,225 downwards.
TATCGCTAAATCTTTTATGGAGGATATGAATTGTAGGTCGAAAACCGGGTCAACACATTTATTGTAGTAGTGTTTGGAGCAATGCTATTTCCTTTTAAATATGGTCAAGTCCATTATAGAGTTACCGAGCTAGTGTCTTAATTCCTAGCTAGTAAATCTTATATACTGGTGTTACTGGTAGAATAGTTCAAGACACTCACCTACTTGAAGAAGCAGGAGTATGGTTATTTCATGGCTAACCCTACAATCCTTACCGTGTAGTTTCTCAATCATATACAGGGGTATGGAGGGAATCTTTTCAAAGAGTCCCTAACTGAAAATATGAATCTAATTGATGACTTTGCCTATCACCTTAAGGTACCGGATGAAGCTTAGTTTGATGGATGGGTGTCAGTAATTAGCAAAATGTAGCCAGTAGACTTTATGTGGATAGTTAGATGGAGCCATTGCACTTAAGCTATCTTAGGGTGTGCTAACTATGCAGGAGTCCCCCTTATCGATATTACTAGTTATACAGGATACATCCTAGCTTATGTCACCAAACAATTGGGTCCACTTCAAGAGATAGCCTACAAAGACTCCTTGGACATCATCGCCATAAATTATCAAGATCCTTATCTACCTACAACTACTCTGATTCAACGATTAGCAGAAACTCGTAAAGTTATGGGAATGGAGTAAAGTAAAAAAGATGGTCAACATGGGAACTTTGAGAGGGAAAGTTAGAGAATACTAAGCCACCAAGCAGTTCATTTATGATTAGTTGGAGAAGACTGGAAAGATACAGTATAAAGCTCTAGACATATTCAAACACGAGCCAGAACAAGTACATCTTTCATCCACTAAGAAGGCTTACCAAGACACCATACGGGCTAGGGTTGAAGCCTAGTTTCAAGAAAGTAAGAGAATCGTTAAAGAGTTAAAGCTGGAAAATGAGTGAATGTTGGAGGAAAATCAATTCTTGAGGAGTAAGATCTGAGAAAGGGACATAACGGTATGAAGGCTTAGGAGGGAAGTTGATGAAGCCTATCCTAACCAAAGTTGCTAGCTCTTGTAAATATAAGATTTAAGTTTTTAGGGAGATTAGTTATGAGTTTTTCTTCTCTTTTCTTTTAGTCCATTATATAAGTTGGATCTTATGATTAGTAAATTTGTAGCTTTAGTAAATAAATTTTTCATTAGTTGTACAGTCTCTTACTCTTTATTCTTATTGTTCATTTATTTGTTTAGTTAACTTTTTTTTAAAAAAAAAAGAGAGAAAATTCGAAAAGAAAAAGAGGTAAACAATAGAACAACAAAAAGCCAAAAATAAAAGAAAAAGAAAAAAAAATCTTTATCACCAAAAAGTCTAAAACTTGGGTTTTCGTGTAGGATTTTGAAGATAGCGTCTAAACGAGCATACTCAACTAGAAGCCCAAAATTTACTCGTTTTAAAGCCAGGATGTTAACTCAAGGTACTGCAAATGTCAGTCAAACCAAGCTCAACCCGAAAGTAGCAACTCTAGAGGAAAGCATGAACAAGATGGCCGAACAGATTCGGGCTCTCACTCAAGCTATCAGGATTCTTAACAGCAGACAAGGATCTTAAGTCAATCCAAATCTGATTGTAGAAATGGCCTTTCCCCCTGAACTGGAAGATGAAGAATTAACCCCTAATGCTAAGGTATGGAGGAAAGAGATCAAAGAGAAACACTATGAGATGGAAAGAAAGTTCATACAGAAGTTGATTGAGAAAATGAAAACCCTGGAAATGGTTAACAGGTTTTAACAGATGAAGATGATTAATTTGCTGACATATGAAGATGATGACTTCCTGAAAGGATTTAAAGTGCCAAATTTTGAGAAATATGATGGGACTAGTTGCTCAAAAATCCACACTCGGTTGTACATCAGGAAAATAGGAAAATACACAAAGTATGGCAAAATGATGGTCCAAACTTTTTAGGATAGCTTGATTAGGCTCGCCATAACTTAGTATACCCAATTGGATTTGAATGAGATTGATACTTGGGATAAGTTAGCATGGGTTTTCTACAATTAGTATAAATTTAACATCGAAGTGGCCTCGTCCATGTGGGACTTGAATAATCTATGAAAGAAGGCCAATGAAAACTTTAAAGAATATGCTTAGAGATGGAGGGGCATGGCAACTAGGGTAAAACCACCCTTAATTGAAAAAGATCTAACCTTTGCATTCATTAATGCTCTTGGAAGCCCATATTACTAACATCTAGTCGGGTACCTTGCCTCTAACTTTACAGAAATTGTAGTGTCAAGGTGCTGAATTGAGGAAGCTATTGCTACTGGAAGGCTTCCTAATCTTGAAGCAATTGAGAAGAAGACACCTTCCTTAAGATTTTCCAACAAAGCCAAGGAAACTACTATAAGCGTTGTCAATATCGGCAACCTTGTTAGACTCGTAGCTCCAATAGCCATGACTAGAGGATCTAATCCTCCACCGAGTCCAAATCAAAACAACGGCTCACAAAGAAGACAGTTCACACATATTCGCATTCCCTTAAGCCAAGTTCTCGTACAATTAAGGAAGGAGAATCTCTTGACGTTTGAAATATCGAGGGAAGGACAAAGATTGAGGGATTATAACCTGGAGCTTCGATGTGATTATCATTTGGGGTACTCTACAAATCAGTGTTAGAGACTCAGACATAAGATCTAGGATCTTATTGACACCAAATTGGTTCAATCGGATTTCATCTAAATTCCCACTCCCAATGTGGGTAACAACCCTCTACCAAATCATGGAAATTCGATCAATATGATCATTGCTGAAGTTTCTGAACTAAAGATCGATCTAGACAGTCTCCCCATCATTATTGAGGAGATAGCATGGAATCTGAGGTAAGCCGGATACTTCCAGAATAAGAATATTAGGGATAGGACCCAGACTAGATCAGTAATATATCAGTTGCTGAAGGATGGGAAGATAAAGAAAGCTGATATTATGGCTATGAAGATTTCAAAACCATGAAAGAGAAGTACTTAGAAGGAGCTTAGAAAAAGATATGAAGCTGGAGATCCAATGGTTGATACCCTAGGAGAACCGTTAGGGAAGTTTAAGTATTTGGTGGATTACGTTGACTTGCTCGCCATATACACTGATGCTCCACCCATTGGATGAGGTCTAGAATTTGAGGAAGAAGATAAACTTATTGCAGAAGCTGAGAAGATGGCTGAGATGGTTGGAATGATTGTAGATGGGCCCAAGCCATTGGTTTTTTAGTATGATGGGAAGACTGAAAAGGTTGAAGAATTAGGAAAACCTAAGAAGATTGCTTTCAATATCCCATTAGCCTAAGAGAATTACAAAGCAGCACCTCTAGATTACTAGGCAGTGAATCAGATAACTAGGGCCTCATCACCTATGGTTGGTATGCTTACACCCTCGGGACGAGTTTATGACTAGAATGAGGAAGCTAAAAGGAAGACTATTATGGAAGAGGCTTCTCAAAAGATCTTTGAAGATATGGATGATAAAGATTAGAATGTTAACAAGAAAATAGTGAAGGCCAGTGAGTATAAGATAATGCATCAGTTGGCCAAAGTACTAGCCCAAATCTCCCTAATAGGCCTATTGTTGTCATTAGATACTCATTGAGATGCATTAATCAAAATTCTGAAGGATGTCAAAGTACTTGAAGGGATTTCTACTGAAAAATCGGGGCTAGTGGTAAACTCGATATCTGTAGTAGATCAAATTTCATTCTTGCTAGATGAGCTAGGTGAAGAAGGAGACTAGCACACAAAGCCCTTTTTCATAGTGGTTAAGTATGCAGGGAAAGTGGTTGCTCGAGTTCTAATGGACAATGGGTCATCATTGAATGTACGTCCTTTAACGACACTAAATTTACTTAGAGTCAATGCAAATGAGATAAAGCCTAACTCGATTTTAGTAAGAGCTTTTGATAGATCAAAAAGGGAGATAATTGGAGAAATTGGGTCACAAGTCGAGATCGGCCCACAAATGTTCACTATTGCCTTTCAAGTTCTAGATATTCCGCGAACTTTCAATCTTTTGTTAGGAAGACCATGGATTCATTCAGCAGGGGCAATTCCATCCAGTCTACATCAGAAAATGAAATTCATAGCCAATGGGCAGTTGGTTACTATTCTCGAAGAGCAGGACTACGAGATTTACAATGAAACGACTATTTCCTATGTCAGGGATGAAGAATTAGAAGAGCAAGGGTTATAGATTTTCAACGAAGTTAGTATGATCGAAGAAGTAAAATAGGGGATATAGGGTCATTTAAAATAGCCTAAGTAGTAGATTGGAACATTTGGGCTTGAGTATGAGCCCATTGAAGAGAAGATTCAATAAATGAAGGCTAAAACCAGAAGTAAGAGAGGAGATCAATTGTACCATGCTCACATAGACTTTCCAGACATTCGCCAGACGTTCCCAGTACTAGCTAGTGTTCAAGAACCCGAAGTAGCCAGTTTATCTAAGGCCTTGACTTAGCAATGCAGCATCAGTTTAGACAAGAAGGAAGATATTGGCACACCAGTTTCTCTATGCAACTGTTTTTCTATTCCTATTAGTAGGTCTCTTTAGAAACGTAAAATTACATTATTTAAGAGCATTCAATTATGATAATTAGTCCAATTAATTAGACTTTTCCTTTCATACAATTTGAATTCATTCATTTAATAAAAATCATTCCTTTCTTTCTATCAATTCTTCTTTATTATTTATTCATTGCCATTTTTCTTTTTTATTTTATTCTTCAAATTCGATAAAAATGATGAATCTAATGGATATCTTGTTCATGTAAATGATGAAAGTACCAATATCACCTTGGCCCTGTTGGGTTAGTTGTTGGAAATGATATTGAGACTCTAAACGAAATTCAGAAGAGTTGGTGTCAACATAAATAGGGTAGAGTGATTATTGACGAACCGATGGATGAGATTGATTTGGGGACAAATGAAAGTCCACGAAACATGAATTTTGGTTGTAATTTAACAGATGATCAGAAACATGAGTTGTTACGATTGCTATCAAAATACTTGGATATATTTGCTTGGTCTTATGAAGATACGCCTAGTTTAGATGCGTCTATTGTGGTTCATAAATTGCTAACCAGGGAGGAAATAAAACTGAAAAGACAAAAGCTTAAACGATTTAGGTGGGATATACTCCTTAAAATAAAAGAAGAAGTGAAGAAGTTGTTAGAAGTCGGGTTTATAGAAGTATTAGATTATCTTGAATGGGTAGCCATTGTGGTGCTAGTGTTGAAGAAAAATGGGAAGTTAGGGTTTATGTAGATTTTCGAGATTTAAACCAAGTAACACCAAAGGATAATTTTCCTTTGCCGCATATTGATGTATTAGTGGATAACATAGCCGGGAACCATCTTTTCTTGCTTATGGATGGTTTCTTGGGATATAATCAAATTAAAATAGTAGAAAAAGATAAAATCAAAACAAATTTTATTACCACTTGGAGAACGTTTTGTTATCGTGTAATGCCTTTTGGGTTGAAGAACGCTGGGGCAACTTATCAGTGTACTATGCTTGCCTTGTTTCATGACATGATGCATCAAGAGATCAAAGTTTATGTGGATGATATGATCACTAAATCTAAGGAGGATGAAAGTCACATAGATATTTTGTGTAAACTATTTGAACGATTGAGGAAGTTTCAACTGAAGTTAAATCCTTAAAAGTGCACCTTTAGAGTAACTTTAGGCAAATTGTTGGGTTTTGTCGTTTGTAGAAGAGGAATCAAAGTAGACCCAGATAAAGTCAAGGTAATCGTAAATATGCCAGCACTTAAGTCTGTAAAAGAAGTTTGGGGACTGTTGGGAAGGTTGAATTATATCGCTCGTTTTGTATCGCAATTAACTGATAGATACAAGCCGTTATTTAAACTTTTGAGGAAGAATGCAGCCATCGAATGGGATGAAGAGTGTGAGCGAGCATTTGTTGAAATCAAAGAGTATTTCATGAATTCTCCTGTGCTAGTCACTCCTACATTAGGACAGCCGTTGATCCTTAACTTAATGATTCTTCCTGAGTCGATGGGATGCATGTTAAGGTTGAAAGATGAAACGGGAAGAAAAGAGTAAGAAATTCACAAAAGGCGAGCAAAAATACTCAAAAGTGAAAAGAACATGTTATGCTTTAGTATGGGTGATACACAAGCTCAGGTAGTATACTCTCTATTATTTAATAGAGTTATTAACAAAACATGACCCTTTGAGGTATTTGGTAAAAAAGCTAGCGTTGATTAGGAGAATATCGAAGTGGCCGATGTTACTCTCTGAATTTGATATCAAGTATGTAAGTTAGAGTTCAGTCAAAGGATAGGTAGTGGTTGATCAATTGGCAAAGTACTCGTTAGAGGATGAGGATGATGGTTCAAAAGCGTAATTTCCTGAGGAAAATGTAATGATGGCAAATGAATTAAGCGGTGAAAAATTGAGGTAGAAAATGTATTTTGATGGAGAAGCCAATGTGTTTTGATGTGGAATAGGAGTAGTATTGGTATCACCTAGGGGTAACAATTTCCCTATGGTAGTAAGGTTAACATTTCCATATACCAGCAACATAACAAAATATGAAGCCTACATTTTGGGGCTTAAAATGTCGCTAGATATGGGAATATAAGAGCTTGAAGTATACGGAGATTCTTCCCTTATAATTCTCCAGATCTTGGGAGAGTATAAGACAAAGGACGAGAAATTGGTACCTTATTATGAACATTTAGGAAAGCTAATTGAGAAATTCCAAAAGATTTCATTCACTTACATTCCAAGAATCTAAAATCAATTTGTTGATGCATTGGTTACATTGGCATTAATGGTGAAAGTCATGGATGGGATAGAAATTCAGCCCCTGAAGATTGAAGTGGAAGAAAAATTGGCTTTTTGCCTTGTAGTTGAAGAGAAGGGAACAAAAGAACCTTAGTATCATGATATCAAAAAGTTACTTCAAATGGGAGAATTTCCTGAAGATGCTAACAAAAAAAATAGATAAACTTTAAAAAGGTTGGCTACTCATTTTCATATTAAGTGGAGCCACATTATACAAGAGATCACCAGATGCAATACTGCTAAGGTATGTAGATGAAGAAGAAGCCGAGAAATTAATGAAAGAAGTGTATGAAGGAGTTTGTAGTCCTTACATTAATAGGTATTTGTTAGCCAGAAAGATTGTGAGAATGGGGTATTTTCGAATGATGATGGAATCGGATTGTATCAGGCACGTGAGGTACTGTCACCTGTGTTAGGTGTATTCTAACAAAATCAACTCTTCTCCCTAAGAATTGCATGTGTTATCGACTCCTTGGCCTTTCTCAATGTAGGGAATTGACATGATAGGTTTAATTTCACCGACAACTTCAAATGGGCACGAATTTATTTTAGTCACGATTGACTATTTTACCAAGTAGGTAAAAGCAGTTTCGTATGCCATGATAGCCAAAGGAGTAATGGTCAAATTCTTGAAAAGAGATATTATTGCAAGATATGGTGCATCTGAGTCTAGTATTATAGACAACGGGACGAATTTGAATAACATGTTAATGGATGAAGTGTACAACCAATTCAAGATTAATCATAGAAACTCAACTCCATATCGACCTTAGATGAATAGATAGTTAAAGTCGCAAATAAGAACATTAAAAGAATCATTGAGAAGATGGCGATCACTTATAAGGATTGGCATGAGATGCTTTCCTTTGCTCCCGTGGCCTATAGAACTTCGGTTAGGACCTCTACTAGTACAACCCCATATTCATTGGTATATGGAACTGAAGCGGTACTACCAGTGAAAGTAGAAATACCTTCGTTCCTAGTATTAGTAGAAACTCAGCTTGATGAAGCAAGGTGGGTGAAGAAGAAGATGGAACATTTGAATCTTTTAGATGAAAGGAGGCTTATAGCAATATGTCATAGTTAGTGCTACCAACAACGAATGATACGAGCTTTTAACAAGAAAGTATGCTTAAGATACTTCAAACAGGGAGACTTGTTGTTGAAGGAAGTGTTGCCAAATGCAAAAGACCCTAGAGGCAAGTTTGCTTTGAATTGTGAAGGCCCTTGTGTGGTGAAAAGGGTATTATCAGGAGGTGCATTAGTGTTGATAAAGATGGATGGCCCAGAATTAAGGGAACTAGTAAATTCAGACGCAGTCAAGTTATATTATTCATGAAAACTAAGTTCAATAAAGATTTCAATTTTTCTTGAGTAAGTTTGTGGTTAATCTTTCATTGATTACAAGTAAAGTTGACATTCATGAATGTTTTTGAATTCGGATGGTCATTGACCAATAAACACTTCACCAATAAACCTTTGAGTACCATGTTTTTCTAGCCTCATACACTTAAACACCAAACCCTTACCAACGAATCTAAATCACCAGAAAAGAAAGAAATATAATGTTCTTAATAAATTAATTTTGCTTCTTTCGAAAAGAGAATTAGCATTCAGAAGTCATGAAGAGTGGAAATTCAAATTTGGTATCGACTAAAGAAAATTCAACGCATGAGTATGGTCCAATTACAAGACTCAAAAGTTTAGGAGATTTTGGAGAAAGAGCAAAAAAAAAAAAAAAAAAAGAAAAAAAGAGAAAGAGAAAAAATAAAAAAGAAAAAGAAGATAAGAGGAAAAAAGAAAGAAGAAACAAGCACCATCCCTTGGTGAAATTCTGCTGATTGAATGAATGAATATTGGGAGTTGATTTAAGCATGCCAATTAGTTGCTATCTAAGAAATTCTTTAGTCCCAGAAAAAATAATCTTAAAAGTCTTTGGAAACAGATATTTAGAAAAATTAAGCTAGCTTTTGAAACCAACTACAATCTCGAAGAGATCTATCCTCTTCGGATTAGTCAAAACCATTCTCAAAGAGTTCTATCTTCTTTGGATTATCCAAAACCAATCTTGAAGAGAACTATCCTCTTCGGATTGACCAAATTGAATCTTGAAGAGATCTATCATCTTTAGATCAACTAAGTTGATTTTCAAAGAGATATATCCTCTTCAAATTAACCAAAACCAATCTCAAAGAGATCAATCCTCTTCAGATTAACCAAAACCAATCTTGAAGAGATCTATCCTCTTCAAATTAAACATAATGAATCTTGAAGAGATCTATCTTCTTCGGATTAACTAAAAAAATCTTAAAGAGGTCTATCCTCTTCGAATTAACCAAAATGAATCTTAAAGAGATCTATCCTCTTCGGATTAATTATTAAAGTAAAAACAAATCTTAAAGAGATACATCCTCTTCAGGTCATCCACTAACCAAAACAAAGCAAGAATCTCGAAGAGATCTATCTTCTTCGGGTCACCAAAGTGAAATAAGTTTTTGAAGAGATCTATCCTCTTTAAATTACAAGTAAAAAAAAATATTGAAGAGATCTATCCTCTTCGGATTATTTGCCAAAACAAAAAGAAATCTTAAAGAGATCTATCATCTCCAGATTATCCAAATCGGGTTTGGTAAAAATGGGTATCTTTTTTGTTTTCGTAGTAAAGTTCTAATCGAACTTCGCTACAAAAAGGAGTAGCTATAGACACCTCATTTTTGCCAATTTTGTTAATTGAGCTAGGTTAATAAATAAAACAAAAAAATAGAAAAATAAAAAAATAATAAACGAAAATTAAAAGAAAAAATGAAAAATGAAAAAAAAAAAAAGGAAAATCATGTTAAGTTGTAGCAAGTTGAGTCATAAGTCGAGTCGTGTTGTATTAAATTGAATTGAGTTGGATTGTTGGATTAGGTGATGATATGGGCTTAATTAATTTTAGGCAGACTAATATAGAATAAAAATTCATCTAATTTAGGGGCTCAAATCAAATTAGGGAATTATTGGGCTATATTTAATAGAATCAAGTCGAGCTTGGAAAGAAAAAACTCGAACTAACTAGGGTTTCTAGAAGTTTGGGCAAATCCTTAACAAATCATAATTGTATCTTCCGTATCTTCGATACAAAAGATTTGATTTTGAGTTTATAGATAGCATATCGATGGGGGATTTGAAGAGGTTTTTTCTTTTTAATCACACTCCTTTACAAATACCCAAACCACTACATGGGCTACCCAAACTACCATACGCACTGCCAATACTACCAAAGTCACTGCCCAGTACTACTTAGATGCGCCGCCTTATACTACTTAAACTATCGCTGCTGCTGCCCAGTCCACCGCAACAACTACCGTAAGCCACTACCTAGCCTCTTGCCTGTATTGCTTAGAGCCTTCATCACATCGCCCACTCTATCGGCAGTGTCGCCTATGCCCTTGCCCACAGCACCCACGTTCACCTAGTAATGCCCCTATACATACCCAGCCTCTTGTTTGTGTCGCCTGCGCTTACCCAGTGTCACCCATGCTTGCCCAGTTGCTTACTTGCGCTCACCTAGTATCACCCACGATCGCCTATGTGTGCCTAGTCTCGTCCTAGTGTTCCTTAGATGATCGTCCATCATTGCCCAGTATCGCCCAGATCTTCGCCCGTATATGCTTAGTTTCGCTCTAGTATCGCTTGCATCGCCCACGTTCACGCCTAGTCTCACCTAAGTGTCACTTACATTGCCTACACTTACGCTTGATCTCGCCCGCGCTCGCTTAATGTCACCCAACTCTCGCCTAACCATGCCCAACGTTGCCTAACTCTCGACGATCCGACGCTAGGTTTTCCTTATTATTTATTTATTGCAAATTTTTTTTGTCATTCTAATAAAATTTAATTGAATTAAGTTTTTTTCAAATCATTTTTTTAAATAAAAAATATTTTTTTTGACATATAGGGGTTTTGGAAAAATAAAAAGATCTTAATTGAGTTTTTTTTTTAAAGATAATTAGTTAGGTTTTTTTTTTTTTAAGTTTAGGGAAATTAGATTTCTTAGGTTTTTTTTTCTTAAAATAATAAATTCATAGAAAACGTAAACCTGGCTCAGTTTTCAATATAAAAATGACCCATTCACTAAATATTTTATAAAAAAAAAAAGAACTACAGTCCGTTTGATTCTGAGTAGTGAGTACGTAGGCACCTTTGGGGAAACCATCTAAAATTTTAAAAAAAGTTTCTATTTTTTAGAAATTCGTAATTAAAAAATAACAAAAATCATTTTTAGTTACATTTTGTGAATTTAGGTATATTTTTAATATTTTTAGAAAAATTACAAAAATAAAGCCCATAATTTTTTTCTTTAATTTTCACATGGTGACTTAATCTTAATAGGTTAGTCCCCAAATTCGGTTTTTTGATTCAATTTTCTAAAAATTAATTTTTTTGGAATATTTGCAAATTAGTTATCAAATTAGGGTTTTCCCACTTGAAAACCCTAATTTTATTTTTTACCGATTGAATTGGTTAGCTACTCTAATTTTAAAATTTTTTTAAGAAAAGTATTTCTTTAATTTAATGTTGAGCAACTTTTATTAAGTGGGTTGGGCTTGATATAGGTTAAATTAAGAAAATCGAAATTGAGCTTAACAAAGAACTTTTCTCCCCTTTTTTCTTGTGAGAAGATAACCGATTTTTATAAAGAAAAAATAGATAATAAAACTTCTCCCCCTTAAGAAAATAGATCAATGTCATATTTTTCTTAAAAAGAAACAAATTTCAACAGCTTTCTTTTTCTCCTTTTAAAAAGAGCTCCCCTTCAAAATGATACCAATTGTTTTATATGATCAATAATGAAATAAAATATGAAGAGCAAATTAAAAAATATGACAAGATTACCATTCATTCCATACTTTCATTTCTAATGAGGCAATATTGATTAAGAATTATCTCCAATTAAATTTTGCCTCATGACTTGCAATAACTAAAAGAATAATTAGACATTCTTAGGAACCCAGATAAGCTTGGGTCCTTTAAGATTCAAGCTTGAGATATTATTTGCATTTACTTGGTTTTTACTGATCTTGCAATTTTTATAAAAACAATACTTTTCAATATGACCTAACTTATTACAAAAGAAACATGCATAGGGAGAAGAATAATCATACTTGTTACTTATCCTACGCCTTTGGTTTTGCTTTGGGTAGTCTCTAACATACCCTCTATGCAAACTTCTATTGTACCTTTTGATAGGTTCAACTGTTTGGCCTTTATCCTTTTCTTTGAATCTTTCTTGATTTTCACTTTTTGATTTGACAAACACTATTTCTCTTTTTGTTTTAAATGTATCTCCAAATTCGAAACCAAGTCTAGATTTTGAATTATCCATTCTTTGACTAGAAATCAACATTTATAACTTTTTACACTTTCATCAAACTTTTGAAACGTGTTTTTGATTGACTTAGATAAATGCTCCACATGATTTTTCAAACTTTTGATCTCTTCTTTCAAAATAAGATTTTCATTTGCTAAAGCTTCTCTTGTTACATGTAAATCTTCAAAATCATTTTTCAAAAAATCGTTTTCATCAACCAAAACCTTGTTTGTTTGAACAAGAGCTTGTTTTTCATTCTTTAAAGCTTTATTTTCACTTTCAACTTTCAAAATTTTATCATTGGCATTTGAAAGTGCTTTTAACAATTTATTGATTTCAGTACAAATATCATTAGGTATATAATCTTTATTGAATTCAAATTCAGAACTTACTTTAGAACGTGCCATCAAATATAAATTTGCTTCATTAGCTTCATCATCCAAACCTTCTTCTTCAAACTTTAACTCATCTAAATCACTCCATGTTGCTAGCAAGCCTCTTTGTTTCTTTTTGTATTTATGGAGCTTTTTCAAAAGTAGTGGTCAATCGCACTTAATGAGCCCAATCTTTTTGCATTTATAACAAATAACTTCCTTCTTTTCCTTAATACTATTTCCTCTTTTCTTGAGCAATCTGTTCAAACATCTTGCCAACCGTATAACCTCTTCATCGTCATCATCATCATCATCAGATGAATCATCATTGTTTAAATCAACTTCTACTTCTTAGGCCTTAAATGCTATAGCCTTCTTTTTCGTATCTTCTGAAGTACTTTCTAATTTAAGAAAATCAGTTTCATATGCCATGAGCTTACTACGTAATTGACTTAAAATTAATGTCTTTAGATCATAAGCTTCTTCTATGGTAGTTTTCTTTGCATTCCAAATTTTGGGAAGAATCCTTAGCATCTTGCGAACCATATCTGCATCACTAATAATTTTGCCAAGAGTAAATAGTTCATTAGTTATAACAATAAATCTATTGAATGAGTTTTTGATTTCTTCACCAAGGAAAATTTGAAATGTTTCATATTGTTAAACCAATGAATTGATTCTTGTATCCTTGATTGTTTCCATCCCTTTATATGTTTGCACCAAAGGGTTACAAGTGTCTTTAGCTATAGCACAAAGAGAAATTAGATAAAATTCTGATCGTACAATAGTACTCAACAAAAGATTCTTAACTTTTGAATTAAGTTCAACTTTGGTGGTATCATCTCTTAACGTAATGATGGTTAGAACTTTAAGATCTCCTGCAGAAATGATTTACCAAGCCTGATAGTCTGATGCTTTCACATGTCTCCATCCTTAATTTTTAATAAGGAAAGTTAGTTTCATAAAAAAATGGTGCTTTGTCAGGCTGAACTGTTAAACTATCACTTGATTCACCTATGATTTTGAACTCTAGAAGATATTAGAGTGAGATTTTGATATCAATTGTTGGTCCCATATAAGATATCAAGAGGGGGAGGTGAATTGATAGCTTTAACTTTTTGAAATTTTTTTGATATAAAATAAAATTTACCCCTCTTAACAACTCATGATGCTGAATAGTGATAATTTAATAATTTAACACATAACAATTAATAAAGCAAATTAAAAGAGTAGGGAAGGAGAATATCAGGTAGAGATTTTATAAAGCTTTGGCCTTCTACTTACTACTCTCTTCCAAATCTACTGTTAGGGACTCAATTTACTTTACCAGTACCATTCCACTTGATCCACTAAAACAAATCACAAATAGATTAAAAGCATTTGTCACAATGACTTTACAATGCTTTGCTCTACTTATCTAGCCTCTCTTTAATCTAAGCTAATATAAATTTATAGAGTATAAACTATCTTTTCTCTACAATATAATATAGAGATTATAAGTGAGAACAAAAGTACAAGTCTCAAATAATTTTGTACTTGAAAGAAATAACACTTGTTGTAGAACTTTGATTCAGTACAACTCTTTGAAGAAGTATTTGAAGGACTTTCTAAAACTTTTTAGAAGGTAAAAACTGATCAAGAAATTTTTGTGCAACGATACTATTCCTTCGGAGTTGTATATCAACGTTTTGAATCTCTTCTCCTTTTATATTGAAATCTTCTAATGGCTAAAAATCTAAAGATTATCTTTTATCTAACCATTAGTTATTTAAGATAATTCCTTAGATATTTTTGAAAAGATCTTGATCATTTGACTTTCAAAACAACTCTCCTTAGCTTGTTTCAATCGAATAACCTTTAATCAATAACCATCGAATTTGCCTCTGATTTGAAATTAAAAAGATTTACTTTTGTTAGCAACTTCTAGATAAGCCTCATATTCAAAAATTTGAAACTCCACAAAATCCAAATCAACCTTATCCTTATCCATTCTTGTGCATATCTTAATTTTTCCAAATATCTTTTCACTTAAAAATAATCCCTAAGGATGTTGATTTTATCTTAAGTAAAACGGGATTAAATGTATTTTCCTAATACACTCAATCTAGTGGAGCTAGGCCTTGATTAATTTGAATCTGATTTAAAGTTATTTTCAACGTCATACTTCCAAACTTACCTTCTGAACAACCTTTTAAAAAATATTAGCCTTTGTTTCTAAAGTTTCTGAATAAGCTTTTGAAGTGCTGTATCAATTCCTTTTATAAAAGTTTCTAAAATACTTTTTGAAAATTTTCTAGACTAGTCTATATTCAATAAATTCAAACCTTCTGAATAAGCTTTTGAATGCACCTTAATTTTGTGAAATTAAACTTTCTGAAAATCCTTCTGAATGCCTATACACTTGTTAATTCATTAGTGTTCGTCTCCTTTTTGTTATCATCATAATCCATGACCATAAGAGATATCTAGCAAAGTCAAATATTGGGGTAAGTCAATCTCTACCGTAGGCTAAATAAAAAATAAACTCCTCCTTAAGGAAATGGTAACCTGCTTTGAAAAAAAAAAAGGTTTAGAATGAAAAGAGGCAAACTATATCCTATACACTAACTTGAAACACTTTGAGAGTTGAGCGATATAATGGTGAGAATACTTTGGACTCGTTCCTTAAAGGAGGTCCACTTTGAATGTGATACATAGATTAAAATGAAGTTAGGCATTTATTTTCAAATCCTAAACACAATTATCTCTTGTTAACCCCGTTGGACTTATTTAGAGTATTTTCACATTTAAAACCTATCAAGAATCACCCCATAACGAGGCAATTTAAAGGTTAGGGTCATTGATTAAAAGATAAGGGTAAAATTGGTTTATGCATGCTTGAATAACCTTACTTCAAAAATGATTTTTATCTTTGATAAATTGTTTTTCCTTGAAATGAAGAAGAGATAATTCCTTTTCGAACACCTCAAGCTTAGACACACCTCACCCAAGCCCATACAATAGAAATCCATGGATTTAGGGCCATGAATCGCTTAAAGGGCAAAAACTCAACAATGGAGACAATCATTCTTGGGGCTAAAAGAAAAGAAATAATAGTAAGAGATAATGGAGGAAAAGTAATTAGAAAGAAAAGAGAAGATGAAGAAAAGAGGCTGGAAAATTGGGCCTAAATGTAAGACGAAAGCCCTAAGAGATATATCACATTTTAGCAGGGGTAACCAAATCAAATCACAAGGCTGGAAGTCAAAGCCCAAATAGTCCTAAAGACATAAGGCTTTGAATTACATTTTAAAGCCCAGAAACCCAAAATCTTTATATCTACTCTAAAGCCTCTCTTACCTATGATGAATCACATAAGCCCTTCCCACCCATAATACCACCCTTATACAATAAAAGCTCTTCTAGTCTTAAAAGATAATCTATTTTTGATAAAGATTGTTTTAAAAACGGAGGCAATCATACTTCTAATTTTCCTTAAGGTTCTTGATTTATACACTTGGGATAAATAAAAATATTTCTTTCAACATGGGCTTCCTTAGTAGTCCTTTTTGAAACTCTTGGACCAAAAGCCTAAATTTATAAATGTTAAACCGAAAAAGACCTAACGGATTGATCAAAGTGTGTTACTTACAAAATGGACTATAATTTTTAGAATTGTAGTTAGGAGCAAAATCTAAACCGAGAGTTAGCAAGGAAGCCTTCTTTGACTAAATTAATCATGGGTTACCTTTTCCTTAGAAAAGGAATGTTTAAAATCACAAAGCCTTATGAGAAAGCCCTAGGGTCAAGGGCATTGAGAAACTCTACATGATTACTAAGGATAGGGGTGGTTATAAGCTTGTTCCTTAAATAAGAATTTATACCTGTTAGAAAAAATTTCAAAAACAAAAAAGAAAAAATGAAGAGAGAGAAAGTAAAGGCTTGTCATAAGATTTTTGTTCAATCCATGTTGGCTCGCGGTAACTAAGCTTTTAATTCATGTCATTTGTTTCTTTTTCAAGTTGGTCGCATTTTTTAAAATTTAACCATAGTAGTCTAGATCATTCTTCCCTAATTGCAGTTTTTATTATCCTTTAACTCATTTTCAAATGAAGAGGCCTATCCTTAATGTATTTTTCATAAATGGTTATTCAACAATTTCCTTGTAAATTCTTTTCCAAGTCAAGAAGTCTTTTAAAACTAGTTCCTTTCCTTACTTTACTTCTTATGTCCTTCATCAACTTCCCTTAGGGTTTAGTCAACTCTTAGAGCGCTAACCTACTCTTTTTCTTTTCAAGGTTCTAGCCAGCCTTTAGGGCGTTATCTCATTTTTCTAAGGTTCTAGCCAGCTCTTAAAGTGTTGACTTACCTTTTTATTTATTTTTGGGGTTCTAGTCAGCCTTTAAGGCGCTATCTTATCTTCCATTTTTAGGGTTCTAGATAACTCTTAGAGTGCTGATCCACTCTCTTATTCTTTTCAAGGTTCTAGCCAGCCTTTAGGACGTTGTCTCATCTTTCATTTTTTAGGGTTCTAACCAACTCCTAGAGCACCGAGCCCTCTTTTATTCTTTTTAAGGTTCTAACCAGCCTTTAGGGCGTTGTCATATCTTTCTAGGGTTTTAGCTAACTTTCAAAGTACTACCTCCTCTTTTGTCAAATCCCTTTAAGGTCATAGCAAGCTTATAGGGCCAGTTCTCTTCACCTAGTTCTTAGCAAGCCTATAAGGGAGCTTCCCTTCACCAATTCCTCTCGAGGAAGCCCATAGGGTGCTTCCTTTCATCACTAATTCCTTTTAGCAAGCCCATAGGGCTCTTTTTCAATTCTAAATTAAGGTTACTAATCCCTAGGAGACACTCTCGCCTAGGTTAGGAAGCTTAGAAGAGCACGACTAGGTTTTCCAAATCGATCCCAACTTAAGGTTGGTAATCTCTGAGAGACACTCTCACCTTGGTTAGTCAGTTCGTAGGGACATGACCAAGTTTTCAACATTTTTTAGGGTTTTAGTGAGTTTAAGAAGCACTTTACTAGTTTCATTTTGGTTAATCAGCTCATAGGGGCATGACTAAGTCATCAATCTCTCTTTATAGTCTTGGTCAGCTCAATGAGTGCTTTGCTTATTTCATCTTGGTTAGTTAGCTCATTAGGGTACGACCAAGTTCTCAACATCTTTTAGGGTCTTAGCTAGCTTAAGGAGCACTTTGCCCATCCTACCTTGGTTAGTTAACTGATTGGGGCATGACCAAGCTCTCAACCTCTTTTAGAGTCTTAGTTAGCTCAAGGAGTACTTTGCCCTTCTTACCTTGGTTAGTCATCTCATTAGGGTATGACCAAGTTCTCAACATCTTTTAGGGTCTTAGCTAGCTTAAGGAGCGTTTCACCCATCTTACCTTGGTTAGTCAGCTTATTGGGCTATGACCAAGTTCTTAACATCTTTTAGGGTCTTAGCTAGCTTAAGGAGTGTTTCGCCCATCCTACCTTGGTTAATCAGTTTATTGGGGGTACAACTAAGTTCTCAACATCTTTTAGGGTTTTAGCTAGCTTAAGGAGTGCTTTGCTCATTTTACCTTGGTTAGTTAGCTCATTGGGGCACAACCATGATCTTAACATCTTTTAGGGTCTTAGTTAGCTTAAGGAGTGCTTTGCCCGTTTTTCCTTGGTTAGTCAGCTTATATGGGTACAACTAAGTTTTCAACACATCTTTTAAGGTCTTAGTCAACTTAAGGAGTGCTTTGCTCACTTTAGTTAGTCAGCTCAAAAGGGTATGACCAAGTGCTCAATCTCATTAAGGTCTTAGCTAACTCAAGGAGCACTTCGCTTGCCTTAGTTAGTCAGCTTATATGGGCATGACTAAGTACTCAATCTCATTAGGGTCTTGGCTAGCTTAAGGAGAGCTTCGCCCACCTTAGTTAGTCAACTTATAGGGGCATGACTAAGTTTTCAATATCTCTTTAAGATCTTAGCCAACTCAAAGAGTGTTTCGCCTGCCTTGGTTAGTTAGCTCATAGGGGTACGACCAAGTTTTCAATATCTCTTTAGGGTCTTAGCCAACTCAAAAAGTGCTTTGCCCACCTTAGTTAGTCAACTTCTAGGAGTATGACCAAGTTTTCAATATCTCTTTAGGGTCTTAGCTAGCTTAAGGAGCGCTTCGCCCACCTTAATTAGTTAGCTCATTAAGGTAAGACCAAGTTCTTAACATCTTTTAGGGTCTTAATCAACTCAAGAAGTGCTTCACCCATCCTACTTTGGTTAGTTAGCTTATTAGGGCATAATTAGGTTTTCAACATCTTTTAAGGTCTTAGCCAACTCAAGGAATACTTTACCCATCCTACCTTGGTTAGTTAGCTCATTAGGGCATGACCAATTTCTCAACCAACATCTTTTAGGGTCTTAGCCAACTTAAGGAGTGTTTCGCTCGTCTTACCTTGGGTTGTCAACTTATTGAGGTATAACTAAGTTCTCAACATCTTTTAGGGTTTCAGCTTGCTCAAGGAGTGCTTTGTCCATCCTACCTTAGGTAATTAGCTCATTGGGCATAACTAAGTTCTGAACATCTTTTAGGATCTTAGCCAGCTCAAGGAGCGCTTTGCTTATTCTACCTTGGTTAGTCAGCTTATTAAGATACGACCAAGTTCTCAACATCTTTTAGGGTCTTAGCTAGTTCAATGAGTGCTTTGCCCAATTTACCTTGGTTAGTCAGCTCATTAGGGCATCATAAGTATAAATCACTCTACACTTTTTAGGTACATTTAGGTATAAATTGACCATACTTGTGTTTATTTCCCAAGTTCTTGGTAATTCATTATGTAATATATTAATTTCAAATGATTCAAAAGCAAAAGAGATGAAATTCGATAAGAATAAGGAGATTTAAAGTTATCACGGTCGTGATAAAGGAATAATACTAAAGGAAGATCAATTGAGGCTCATCATGGGCAAGATAAAAAAAAAAAAATTGAGTGTTCAACACTTGTCACTCCCTCCATCACGGTTGTGATCAAGGGAGTAACAAAGTTGAAGCTATTTTTTTCACCTGTTTATCATGGTTGTGACTCCACCATAGAAGGATGATTACGCCCTCAATCATTAGCATGATGAGGTGGAATGTTTGCTACAAGAAGATTACTTCCTGAGTTATGGGTGTGATGGGAGTTGACACGATGATTCTTTTTAAATTTTTTTATACGAATCAATGCATATAATGAGTCTAAACACCAAGAGTGTCTTGAAGTGGTGTATTTTGAACCTTTTGATGAGAAAAATATAAATATGCTGCAATTTTCAGACAAAGGAGGACATTAGATCATAGATCATAAATCATATCACATCATTAACCCACAACACATCCATTCATACATCTTCGTACCCATTGTATTTTCCATTATTTTTTTTAGTACAATTTCTAAGTGTTGTACCTTGTACTTTTCTTGGAATTACTCAAGAGCGATGATGAGAATTCATCATTCATGTGTTGTAAAGATTTCTATAATGGAATTCAAAACACGGTTGTATTCTTCTACTTGTTCTACGTTAATTTCTTTGTTATTTTTGCATTTTATTGATATGTTTTGTTTCTTCATTATGTATGAGTAGTATGTTAGGACTTACTACATAACTTAGTATGATTGAGTGCATGGAATAGTAGTTTCTTGATAAATGTTAATTCTGATGAATTGCACTTAATGAATCTAAGTACAGTGTAGTACACGATATTGACTTAGGATGGATTTCAATTGAATATGTCAATAGACAATTCTATTAAATAAATCTGGTTCATTGGAACAACTTACTCTTGATAATAAAGATATTATTAAGAAAGTTGTTGCATTTTTAGGGGAATGAATACATTAACATGACATTAATGCAATCCAAGTTGGTTGTTAATTAAGAAGATATTCTAATAGATATTATTAGGATTAGAAGTAAGTAGTTTCGAGAAGAATGCTTATATACTGTAATTTCTCACATATAATAAGTATTAGGACAAAAAGTATTTTGGTAGTATCATGCTAAGTGGTGAAGCAAGTCTACATGTTAAGTGTGTTGTTAGTAATTGTTTTTGTAACCATTGTATTAGTGGCATTAGTTTATGGATTAGTGTAGTTTAGTCAGCAATTTAGAGTTTTAATAAGTAATCACTTGATAAATTAGAAGGTTAATTAGTACTAGTGTTTATAGTCGTTCCTAGTGAAGACGACTTTATACTCATCCGTGTTATAAAACGATAGGTATACTTGCCTGTTGAACGAAGTTAAGGATAGAATATAGTTTTATAAATTTTAAAACTCGAAAGCTCTAATTAGAGGTGATCAGGGCACAATCAAGTTTTTAACATCTTTTAGGGTCTTAGCTAACTCAAGTATCACTTCACTCATTTTGCTTTAGTCAGCTCATAGGAGCACAACCAAGTTTGCAACATCTCTTTAAGGTCTTAGCCAACTTAAGGAATGCTTTGCCCGTCCTACCTTGACTAGTCAGCTCATGAGGGTACGACTATGCTTCATTCCTCTTCTAATCTTTTGGCCAACTCTTAGAGCACCTCCTTTATCTTTTTACTGTTCACCAAAATCCCTAATAGATTGAGCCTAAGATAGCTGCTTCTCAGGACAAATTCCACCCTCTGGCAAAAATAGTGTCTTTTTTGTTTTTGTGGTAAAGTTTTGCTTAAATTTCACCATAAAGAGAGGTAGCTGAAGACATCCTATTTTTGTCCCTTTTTTATTTTTTTAAAATAAGATAAAGGGTCCTAAATTAGGAAAAATGAAAAAAAAAATAGAAAATTAAGAAAACCCAAAGAAAAAGAAAAAAAAAATAGAAAATTTAAGGAAAGCAAAAAAAAAATTTAGAAAAAAAAAACAAAAAATATATAAAATTTAGAAAAAAAATAGAGGATTTAGGAAATTTAGAAAATAATAATAAGTTTTTAGATAGTTTAATATAATTGAGTTTTTAATAAAAAGTAAGGAGAGAGTTGTTGGGCTTGGGCTTAGAATTAAAGGTAGCCTATATTGACCTTGTCCATATATGCAATTTAATTGCATGTATGGATAAGATATAGACTAATGGTTTAATGGATAAGCACTTAAGCATTGCATTAGGTTTGGTTGGAGGTCAGGGGTTTGAATTTTATGAAAGGCAGAAGATGCCTTTCGTTTTTTTTTTCCCCCCTTATAATACACAGCACATGATGCCATGTGCCAAGATGTCATTGTGCTACGTGTCTATTGTAGGATACATGGCACCATCACATACACATGCATACCTTGGTCACATGCTGACACGTATCACCACACACAATGTAACATGTATCGCTATGTGGTGTAACACATGTCAATTGTATTCGTGACACATTGTTAGCCATGTGTCTTCCAAGATACATAATACATTCTCATTTGCTGATGTAGCTGACGTGGCACCATGTTAACACTATCCTTTCTCTTTCTCCCCATTTCTCGTATTTTCCTTAAATTTTCTCACACTTTTCCTTTTGGTCAGCCAATTTCAACATCAATTACAAGTGCTTTTATGATGTAATTTCACAAAATTGATGGCAAAATTGCAAACAAGGCATAGCCCAGTTCTGATTTCACCTAAAATCCTGTCTACACTCATGATTTTATACATTTGAATTAGGTTTAGAAAGATGAAAAAATTTATTTATGGTTAAAGTTCACAAATGAAGTTTTGACTTAATGACCCCCCATTTTTTATTCATTCCCATTCTTCTTTAACACAAAGGGGATAAGCAACACGAAAAAAAAAAATTCCAATTGCCCCAATTCATCACCCCCTCTCTTTCTCTCACTAAGTTCTCAACTGTGAATCAAACACCATACCACACACCCTTTCTCGGCCTTCACACACGCCGCACGTCACTTCAATACTAACAGCCAACTCTACCCTTGACCCTCACTTTCCCTCTCCACCATCAAACCTTACTCCCTCTCTCTCACATCCACCTACTCTCGACCACAATTCCACTGGTGGCAGCGACACAATCCCTTACACCAACCTACAGCAGCAATGACAATGACACCATCCCCTATACTGTATACACCGAACAACAGACAACCCAAGTCTTAAACCCATCACTCCAACCAATTCACAATCTAACAACCATCATCTACTGCATCCTTTCCAAACACACACACGTACGATTCACATAGTCCACGACTAACACAGCAACTCTTCAACCAAATCCACTTCGTCCATCATCTACCAAACGCTGCTAATCCATTGCAGTAATTACCCATGACCAACTAACACAGCACGATCTCATTCATGGCCCCCAACCACTCTTGCACGCACCACCCTCTACACTTATCCAATTGAACGCAAATCCCACCATCTATAGCCTACTCTCTCTCTTTCGAATAATAACTTCAGCTTAACCCCTTTTCCGCCCACTACTTGACCGTACATATCCTCCACTATAGCAACTAACCCTTCGAAAACCACAATCTATGCCACCTACATCCTTAAAGCAACATTGTAACACATTGCAGCAATCATCATCGACCTCTTTCTCTCGCTCATAGGAACCACACACTCCCTAAGCGCGCGAACCACTCTTTCGCATGACTTAATAACCATAACAACCACCAACAATGGTCAAGTTAAGCTACGGCACCCTCGCCAACACCCCCCCTACCCCATCATCAATAGGATACACATGAAAATGGGTTTACTTGCTTGAAAAAATGCCTAGATCCATCTCAAATGCGTCCCTCAGCTACTACCTTCTCGACCTGCGGGGAGCCTTAGTTCGACCTGATCCAACTTGACTTAACCTGAATTGAAGCCCTATCCCAAGCTCAATCCACTTGTAGTATTTAGTCCAACCCATTTGTGTTCTTTTTATCTTTTTTTTTTTTAATTTCTTTATTGTTATTTTATTCTCGCATTGTAACTTATAACCCAAAAAAAAAATCGAAAAAAAGAAAAAGAAAAAGAAGTAAAGAAAAGAAAAGAAAGAAGAAAAAAAAAGAGAAAAAGGAAGATATAAAAAAAGGATAGAATTGTTTTTATTTATTTATTTATTTTATATTTCTAATTAAAAGTTAAACAATAAATAATGAAAAATAAAATAGATGTAGTAAAAAATAATAATAATAAATGCATTTTACCAATTAGAAAGGAATAAATATTTCAAAGACAAAAATAAATTGCCCTATTTTCAAAATTAAGACACTTTAGAATTTTCCACAATTAAACCCTAATTTAGGATCCTTTAAAAAATTTCCTCAAATAAATGGAACTAGGTAAAAACGTAAACCTAAGTTTTTTTTTTCAAAAATAAAAATCAATCAGCCCACTAAAGTTTAAAAAAAAAAACGAACTACGGAATTATGATCTCGAATATGTAGGCACGTAGGCACCCATATGTACGGGGTGACTTAAAATATGGAAAAAATTTGTTTTCCCCCTTTTATAGTTAATTCCTTAAATCCTAATTTTTTGTAATTGCTTGTAAATAAATATTATTGGAAAGGTATTTAAAAGGAAAAATTAAATTCGAAAAGTTAAAAGTGGTACTTGTTTAGAGTTTAATAAATTAGTCTCAAGATCTAGATCTTTGGTTTTCAAAAATTGTTTTAACAAAAAAATTGGTTTCATCAATAATATCAATAGCTAGGTTATAATCAATTTACCTAATTGATTATAATTTAACTCTTTTTCCCTATTTTAGTTGGGTGGCAACTCAAAAGACATTTTCAAAGTTAAAAGAATTGGTTTTCTTTAAACCCTAGTCAAGGGTATTAAATGGGTAGGGTTTAATACTGATCGGTTTAAAAAAGACTTATTTATAAAAAATAGGAGGAAAAAACCATACTTGACACTGGTTAACAATGGAAGGTGATTGCCTCAAACATGTTAGGTATTGTTGTAAACCCTAGAAAATTGATAGTCTGAACCTTAATTCAAGTTCGAATGTCTTAAATTATGTAATAAGTCGATAAGGTTAGTAACAATAAAAGACTATAAAATTTAATAAATCAAATATAACATCGATAACAAAACCTTAGAAATTGATTGAAACCCTAAATTGCGTACTAAAACCCTAAAACTAATTTATGCATCATTAATCAAAATTGAACCCGAATTTGTTTGAAACCCTAAAACTATAATTATAAGCCTATAAAATAGTTAAATATTACTCAATAGTTAAATAATTATAATCGATTGCAATTATCAACTAAATTGTTTATTCGCATAAAATTTTAACGAAATCGCTACAATAATTTGTAAAAATTATAATTGTAACAGGTACCAATTAAATTGATAAATTTTTACAAAAATTTCAAAATTAATTTATGATAAGTATCGTTATAATTTATATGTTTAGAAAAATTACATATATTTATTTTTAATTTTCATTTTCTTCCTTTTTCTTTTTCTCTTTTTCTCTTTTCTTTCTTTTCTTCTTTTCTCCTTGTTGTACATTCTGAAATCAAAACAAAAAAAAATTGGAAGTTAGCAGCCCATGTGATGTATTTAAATTGCCAAGTGTTGATTTTACAAAAAAGAAAAAATTAGAAATGATTACATTGTCTTATCTTCATAAATGTAAAGATTAGATTATTATTTTATTTTTTCTTCTTCTCTCCCTAAAATTGCTGATCACGTGGGAATAAAAGAAGAAACAAAATTTGAAAAAATTGTAAGACAATCAAACCGAAAAGAAGAAGAAAAATTCTGGAAACTTAAAACCTAAACCGTGAAAAGAAAGAAGAAGAAAGGAAGAAAAGAAGAAGGAAAAATAAAAAATAATAGGTAAGTAAAATTATTTATGTGGTATAGATGTATATTATATAGTATGTATATGTATATATGTAGTATTTGTATTGTATTTTAGTAAATATAACATTACTATTACATGTATGTATGCATAAGTACTTAAATTGAAATATATATGTATGTATACATGTATGTACATAGGTATAATATATGGTAGGAGTATGTAGTATGTATGTTTTTTAGATTGCATATAATAAGTATTAAGTATTTTTACAAATAAGTTAGATATATATATATATATATATATATATGTACATGTGAAATACTTTGAATGTATATATGTATACCAATTTATTTTCATATGTATAGAGATAAATAGGTATTCGTATAGTATATATATAACGACCCAACAGTATCGTTGTCATGATAGGTCGCCGTGTACCGTATAAAGGTCTATTATCAACCCCCTTGCTGATCATAGGCCTTTCATA
>JAMXBB010000009.1:12711831-12816238 GCA_024138015.1 Lumnitzera littorea | reverse complement strand
ATCGTGAAAGATAAATGAGTAATAAGAAAATAATAAATAATAAAAATAATAATAGCAATAATAATAATAATAATAATTATTATTATTATAACAAGACTAAAATCTCAAAAATATTAAAAGTATGCTTAAAATAATAAAAATATCAATTGTATGATTTAAATACTTATTAAATCATAAATATATTAAGAAAAAGCTAAAATTAATATTTTATAATTTCTAAACTAAAATAATAAAATTTGTGATATTTTTATATCACAATTCAAATTGAGTCATAACATTTAAAATGGACCTTGTTACGAGAAAATACGCACGAAAACAATCAAAATGGACTATAAGTTCATAACGATCCGAGCTAAAACGAAAAAGTTATACGTGATTCGATAAAAAGCTTGAATTGACAATTTCGCGTAATTAGGTGAAGTAAACTTTACAAATTATGATACTAGTTTAGCTTTAGATTCCCAAACTTGCAAATTTTTATTATTCTTAAGTGATTTTGATATAGACCCTGAGCTGCCACCAGATTACTATAACCTTTGAGGAGGCTATGGCTGAGTGAGTTTTTCTTAATTATTCTATACTTGTTTGTGTTTGTAGTTAGTGAATATAAGTTATGATCGATGAATGAATGTGTATGGGGTTGGGTTATGCTTGTACATGATAATTGTTGTTAATGGTGAATTTACTTTAAATTACAATAATGTAATAATTGTTGCATAGTAGATTCATTAAGAATTGATTGTTTGTGACTTGAAATGATCACGGACTAAATAAGACCTAATTTTATTCGAATAGAAAAGTTAATTTGGATCACGCATAATCATGCACAGCATAACTAATTTTGACAATTACATTACATGGAGGTAGTAAGAGGCCATACGTGAGTTGATTATTGATTGTTATAGATTTCATATGGTGCACACGTGCGATATGACCTTACCCTGGCTCGTGGGATGACTAAGCGTTGGAGGCGCTAACCACTTAGCTAAGGGTCGAGTTCAGAGGCCTTCGTTTAGGGGTGAGTGAGGGCTGTGTGATCCTATTCACAATCATATATAGAACTCATTTCGATAAAACTGATAATGGATATACCATTACATTTTAAATACGAAACACGGAGTTTCGTTATGAGATAAGTTCTAATATAATACTCGAATCTAACTGTGCCGATGTATCTCTAACCTTGACTTTGGAGAGCGTTAAATCTGAGTTGCAAGCATACTTGGTAACTTACATGTATTTGTTTGGCATGCTGATTGCCATGCATTCATTTGATTAAACTTAACTATTATATAACTTGATTGCTGTATGATTGAGGGAAATTATCTCACTAAGCTAATTAGCTTATACCCTTGTAGTCTTCTCTCACAGGTCGATCTTTTTATGGAGTCAGGCCATCGCATGCTTGAGGTTAGTGTTCTACACGGGGTCAGTGTAGGAACTGGATGTGATTAGAGAGTATTTATGATAGTTTATAGATCTGAATATGTAATCGATATACTGGTTTAACTTAAGACATGTTTCGGACTTTTTATTTGTAAACTTTAATATAAATATACCATGTGTTATGTTTTTATAATTTTATTATTTATCATGAAATGATATTACTTATGCTTGCACACTTTTAGTAGTTAGTTGCAGTTATAGCCTTATATATCGTATAATGGGTCGTCGATTGTAAGGAATTCAATCTACAATCCTTTGTACAGTATACGGTGACTATCACGACTAGCCCCCCTCAGGTCGTGACAATTATCACTTATGCTAAGTTTATGCAAATAAGATAGATGCCTCGCCTCATGAATTACATACACTCTTTACACCATGACCTTTTTCAATGTGGGGTATTATTGGCCCAATTACTCCAAAAGCATCTAATGGGCATTGTTTTATACTAATTGCCATTGATTACTTTAGCAAGTGGGTTGAGGCCTCATCTTTTTCAAGTGTTACTAAAGAGATAGTGGTCAAGTTCATCAAGAAAGATATCTTAGCCCGATATGGGGCTCCCGAAACGATCATCAACTACAATGGCACTAATCTCAACAACAAACTTATGTTAGAGTTGTGACAATAGTTTTAGATAATTGAAAAAATGGTTGTTACATATAAGGATTGGCATAAGATGTTGCCATTTGCACTCATAGCCTATTGGAATTCCATCAAAGCATCAATTGGGGCAACACCTTACTCTTTAGTATACAGTACTAAAGTAATGTTATCGGTAGAGGTTGAGAGCCCATCTCTCAAAGTACTATTAGAAACCCAATCGAACGAAGCTGATTGGGTAAAGAAATGAATTGAGCAGCTTAATTTGAGTGATGAGAGAAGATTGATAGCCTAATGTCATAATTAGTGTTACCAACAAAAAATGGCTTAAGCTTTCAACAAAAGGGTGCCATCTTGAAACTTCAAAGAGGGTGATATGGTGTTGAGAAAGGCTCTCCCCAATGTAGAAGACTTTAGAGGAAAAATCACTCCCCTTTATAGAGGCCCTTATGTCATGAAGTGAATATTACGAAGAGGGGCTTTAATTTTGTCTTAGATGGATGGTTGAGAATTAAAAGACCCTGTAAATGCTGACGTTATAAGGTTGTACTACTCATGAAAAATCAATGAAAATTTTTACTCAGAATATGAAAATACCAGTCATTTTGAATGTTATTATGGTTTAATTTTTGTTTTGTATAAGCAAAGTTGGTATCCTTAGTAGTTGTTAACATTGGAATCATCACCATTTCCTCTTCCTGCTTCATCTAAAGGTCATGTTCCCTTACTCCATTTAATTGAACCCATACAATGAAAACACGAAATGAGTTGAAAGTGAGATATAGAACATTGATAATTAACAAAACTCTTTAAAATATTTTATTATAGATTGATCCCCCCTTAATAGGGAGTTTTTTGTCCATTTTCCAAAGAAAGGCAAAGATCTAGATGGCAAACACCTCATGGATGATATCTACCACTTGGGGATCAGTTTAGAAAAACCCGAAAAGCATTCAATTAATATACAGATACAATGGATAACACTCTCTATCAGATTAATTTCTGTGATTTCTCTAAATGGCTAGTAAAGATTCAAGGGCTCTATGTCGTGATTAGTTGGGTTGATGATAAGGGGTCAAAAATTCAATTCATGAGTTGGTTCATTTCAATGGGACTTTTCAAAGGAAGGTTTGACAGTTTAGGTGCTATTGGTAAGACTAGGTAAATACTTCTATACGATGTTAGCATATTGGTTTTTGAACTTTGCATTTGCATTTAGATTATATCTCTTTAGATAATAACTAGTGTTCATGTTTCATTTTTTCTAGCAAACTTTTAGCTAGAGTCTCTAGCCAGCCTACAAGGCACTTACTCTTAGTACCATCTCTTTAGGGTCTTAGCCAGCTCAAGGGACGCTATGCTCATTTCATCTTGGTTAGTTAGCTTACAAGAGCATAACCAAGTCTTCAATACTTTTTTTAGGATCTTAGCTAGCTCAAGGAGTGCTTCACCCATTTCATCTTGGTTAGTTGGCTCACAAGGGCATGATTAAGTCCTCAATATTTCTTTAGGGTCTTAGCTAGCTTAAGGAGCACTTTACTCGTTTCATTTTAGTTAGTTAACTCATAAGGACATGACTAAGTCTTCAACATCTCTTTAGGGTCTTAGCTAGCTCAAGGAGCGCTTTGCTCATTTCATCTTAGTCAGTCAACTCATAGGGACATGACCACATCCTTAACATCTCTTTAGGGTTTTAGCCAACTCAAGGAGCGCTTCACCCGTTTCATCTCAATTAGTTAGCTCATAGGGACACGACTAAGTCCTCAACTTATCTTTAAGGTCTTAGCCAGCTTAAGGAGTGCTTCACCTATTTCATTTGGGTTAATTAGCTCACAGGGGCATAAGTCCTCAACGTCTCTTTAGGGTCTTAGCTAGCTCAGGGAGTACTTAACTCATTTCATCTTAGTTAGTCGACTCATAGGGGCACAACAAAGTCTTTAACATCTCTTTAAGGTCTTAGCAAGTTTAAGGAGTGCTTCGCCTGTTTCATGATGGTTAGTAAGCTCATAAGCGAACGACTAAGTCTTTAACATCTCTTTAGAGTCCTAGTTAGCTTAAGAAGCGCTTCGCCTATTTCATCATGGTTAGTAAGCTCATAGGGGCATGATTAAGTCTTCAACATCTCTTTAGAGTCTTAGCTAACTCAAGGAGCACTTCGTCCGTTTCATCTTGGTTAGTCAACTCATAGAGGCATGACCAAGTCTTTAACATCTCTTTAGGGTCTTAACCCACTCAAGGAGTGCTTCGCCCATTTCATCTTGATTAGTTAGCTTATAGGGGTACGACTAAGTTCTCAACAACTCTTTAAGGTCTTAGCCAACTTAAGGAGTGGTTCGCTCGTTTCATCTTGGTTAGTCAACTCATAGGGGTATGACCAAGTCTTCAATATCTCTTCAGGGGGTTAGCTAGCTCAAGCAGCACTTTGCTTGTTTCATCCTAGTTAGTTAGTTCATAGGGGTATGACCAAGTCTTCAACATCTCTTTAGGGTCTTAGCTAGCTCAAGTAGCGGTTTACCTGTTTCATCATGGTTAATCAGCTCATAGGGGTATGACTAAGTCTTCAACATCTCTTTAAGGTTTTAGCTAACTTAAGGAGTGGTTTGCATGTTTCATTATGGTGAGTCAACTTTAAAGGGTACGACTATGTCCTCAATATCTCTTTAGGGTCTTAGCTAGCTTAAGGAGTGCTTCGTTTGTTTCATTTTGATTAGTTAGCTCATTAGGGTACAACCAAGTCCTCAGTATCTCTTTAGGGCCTTAGCTAGCTCAAGGAGCGTTTTGCCCATTTCATCTTTGTTAGTCATCTCATAAGGGCACAACTAAACCCTTAATATCTCTTTAGGGCCTTAGCCAGCTTAAGAAGCGCTTTGCTCATTTCATCTTGGTTAGTCAACTGATAAGAGTACAACTAACATAACGAAGTCGTCAATATCTCTTTAAGGTCTTAGCCAGCTCATGGAGCACTTTACCTGTTTCATCTTGGTTAGTCAGCTCATAGGGTTACAACCAAGTCTTCAATATCTCTTTAGGGTATTAGCTAGCTCAACGAGCACTTTACCCGTTTCATCTTGGTTAGTCAACTCATAAGGTTACAACCAAGTCTTCAACAATTCTTTAAAGTCTTAACCAGCTCATGAAGTGCTTTGCCTGTTTCATCTTAGTTAGTCAGCTTAAAGAGGCACAACCATGTTTATAACTTCTCTTTAGAGTCTTAGCTAGCTCATGGAGCACTTTTCCCATTTCATCTTAGTTAGTCAGCTCACAAAAGTACGACCAAGTCCTCGACATCTCTTTAGGATCTTAGCCAACTTAAAGAGTGCTTTGCCTGTTTAATCTTGGTTAGTCAACTCATAAGGGCACAACTAAGTCTTTAATATCTCTTTACAGTTTTAGCTAACTTAAGGAGCACTTCGCCCATTTCATCTTGGTTAGTCATCTCATAGCAGCATGACTAAGTCTTCAACATCTCTTTAGAGTCTTGGTCAGCTCAAGGAGCGCTTCGCCTGTTTCATCTAAGTTAGTCAACTTATAGGGGTACGACTAAGTCTTCAACATTTCTTTAGGGGCTTAGCCAACTCAAAGAGTACTTCGCTTGTTTCATCTTGGTTAGTCAACTTATAGAGGTATAACTAAGTTTTTAACATTTCTTAGTCAACTCAAGGAGTGCTTCGCCCTTTTTATCTTGGTAAGTTAGCTTAGTAAGGCACTACTAAGTTTCAATGTTTTGTTTAGGGTTTAATAACTAGGTTTTTAGATTCTTTTAGGATTCTTGTCAGCCTAAAAGGACATTACCCTCTTTCAAATTTCTATTGTGTTTCAGCTAACTCTTAGAGTGCCTCTTCTCTCTCCACCAAATCTCTAGTATACCCAAACCTAAGGTAGCTAGCTAGTTGTTAAGCTTCTTAGGACAAATCTATCCCTAAGGTAAAAATAGTGTCTCTTTGTGATAAAGTTTTGTTCAAACTTCACCACAAAGAGGAGTAATTATAAATACCCTATTTTTGCTCTTCTTTTATTTTTTCAAGTTTTTTTAGAATATGATAAAAGGTCTTAAATTAGGAAAAAGTACAAAAAATAAGGAAATTTACAAAACTGCAAAAAAAAGTGGAAAATTTGCAAAAAAAAAAAAAACATTATAGAAAATAAAAAGTTTTAGAAAAAATTACAAAAAATAGAAACTTAGAAAAATCAGAAAATATAGGAATTTTAAATAAGTTTTAGTGTTTCAATAATAAATTTCTTTTTTCTTTTTAATTTTTATAAGGGAGAGGCATTAGACTTGGGCTTAAGCTTATATTCAAATCTAACTTAGGCTGCCCTTGTTCATATGTGTAATTTAATTACACAGATGAATAAGGTATAAGTTAATGGCCTAACAGATAAGCACTTGAACATTGGCATTGGATTAACTTGGGATCCTAGGTTCAAACCTTACTGAAGGCATAAAAATGCCTTTTGTTCTTTTTCCACAAAACACACAAACACTATGCTATGTGTTAGGGGTTTAGTACCCTATGTATTTGAATACGTAGCACTCGTTGATTGGGCGAGGATTGATGTGGCAACATGTATTAAGCCATGTGGCATGACATGTAGCATGCCATGTGTCCTTGATACATTAGCTACCTCCACCAGGTTAGATACTACGTATCATAGTATGATACGTGGCACGACACTGACGTGGCGACATGTTAGCCTAATAAAAATCTCATAAAAGCTTCCTTACCCACTTGATTTAATGCTCAAATCATCGTAGCTTGCCATTGTCATTGAAGTTTGGAGATGACTTGACTTGGATCCAATCGAACCAACTTGTTCGACCTAGTTCAAGTCGCTTCAGCTCGATTCGCAACTGTATCTGACTTAATTCGGCCCTATTTGTTTGTTTTTTTTTTAGTTTTGGTCCATGTTATATTTTTTCTTTTTATTATTGTTGTAATTTGTAACCAATAACAAAAAAGAGAGAGAAAGAAAAAAGAAAAAAAAAAGGAAAACTAAAAAAAGGGGGGGTGGGGATAGGGGGAAAGGAAAAAAAATGAAGAAAAAAAGGGATAGGTTAGTTTGTTATCTATTCTTTATTCCAATTAAGACTTAGAACAACAAAATAAAATAATAAAATAATAAAAATTAAAAAATTAAATTGATAAATAAATTAGGTTTTATCACTTAGAAAATAGTTTTTCAATAAAGACAAAATAAAATTGACCTTTTTTCAAAAATTAGGCCCTTTTTCTTTAGAATTTTCAAAATAAACTGACTTTAGGATCCTTTAGAAACTTTTCATCAACCACATCAAATTGGATAAGGAATGTACACCCGATTGTTTTCTTAAATTAAAACAAATTTAACCCACTAATGTTTAGAAACGAACTACGGAAGTTTGATCTCAAATAACGAGTATGTAGGCACTCATACGTAAATATGAGGCAACTTAAAATATGGAAAGTTTTCTTTCTTTTTTTTTTTCCATTTTTATAAATTGTTCGATTTATTCTTTTATAGACTTAACTTAGTTGCATGTGATATGATTTACTATTCTTTTTTTTTTTTTGTAAATAGAAATTGAAATCTCAAAATGGTATTTTTGAAAGATAAAATTTAAATTCGAAAAGTTAAAAGTGGTACCTATTAAGAGCTTAATAGGATATCTCCCAGATCTAAAATCTTTATTTTTCAAAACCTTTTTCTTAAAATTGTTTTTTTCAAGTAGACCGATGTTTAGGTTAAACCAATCCACTCAATCGATTTAACTTAACCCACTCTTTTTCTTAACTTCAGTTAGGTGGCGACTTCGAGTATTTCCAAAACATGTTTAAAAATTTAGATTTTCCTTAAACCTTAGTCGATGATCAATATTAAATAGGTAAGATTTAGTATTGATCGATTTAGAGAAAATTTATAAAAACTGGAAAAAATCAGACTTGATACTCTACATAGAAGATGAAGAACAAAACTTTAATAAACAAGGGTTTGAAACAACTTACACAAAGATTCTTGGCATAAGAACTCTTCGAATATGCAAATCCTTACACCTTACCTCTATAAAAACGAGATTTCTTAAGTTTTCTTCACTTAAATTGAAAGAAAATGAATTCCTTCAATGTATAGGCGAATACTTACCCAAATCCATTATTTCTATGCAAAACTATGCATTTGTTTCAATTGAAATGCACTACCTTTTTTCAAATCCGAATTTTTGGTCATACTCTAATGTGTTCTTGTGGGTTTTCTGCTAAGGGGAAAAGAAACATATTCTTTGGTTATGGAATAGTGGGGGAGAATGAAACAATGTAGTGGGAGAAAAAAGGGGTTATGAAACTTTTCTTAGACCTTTTTACCCTTAGCACATAATGTCTAATTACATGATATACCGATGTTTGTAATTAATAAAACCCTTTTTACTTTCCTTTAATTCCCTTTCATTTGTTATTTATGACTTTGGGTTTTATAGCTTTTCCCCCCTTAACAAAACTTTCATCCTCTAAATTTTACATACTTGACTCCTTAAATAGCTCTAGTTACCTGCTTTTGATCTCCTCCTCTAGCTCCTAGGTTGTTTCTCTTTTTGACTGGTTTGGCCACTTAACCTTGACATAAGGAATAGCCTTTCTCCTCAACTATTGAACTTTAGTATCATTTATCCTCATTGGTTGTTGTACCACCAACAGTTCTAGCTATAACATTTGTAACTTTAGGTCTATTACTTGTACATGAGGTTCTTCTTCATGGTTTAGACTAGGCTTCTTATATTTCCTTAGCATAGATACATAGAATACGTTATGCATACCCTTTAATCATGGCAAAAGCTCTAACTATGGGTTACCTTGCCAATCTTTTTTGTGATTTTGAAAGGGCCTATATACCTTGGTTTAAACTTATCCCTCAAGCGAAATCTAACCATACTTTTAACTAGTGAAACTATCAATGGTACTTCTTCTTCTACCTAGAACTTTAGAGGGCAAAGTCGCTTATCAGTGTTACTCTTCTATCTACTCTAGGTTGTTTGCATCTATTGACGAATTAGTGATCTTATCCACTACCATTGCACCAAATATGGTCTCACTATTTGTCTCTTACCAACCTTATCCTAATGAATAGGTGACTTGCACTTTTGACCATATAACGCTTCAAATGGGACCATTTGAATAATAACTTGGTCTCTGTTATTATAAGTGAACTTCACCAAGGCAAAATGCTCATCCTAGTAACCGCTAAAGTCAAATGTGCATGCTCTTAATAAGTCTTCTAATATCTAAATGGTGCGCTCTTACTAACCATCTATCTAAAGATAGAAAGTGATACTAAACCGAAGTTTGGTACCTAAAGCATTTGATAGGCTTCTCCAAAACTAACAAACTGAGTATCTTTGTTAGAAGTGATGGACACTAGTACCCCATGCAACCTCACTACTTCTTAAATATACAATTTGGTAAGTTTCCCTAATTGGTATTGCATGTTTATAGGAATGAAGTGTGTAGACTTAGTCAATCTATCTACTATCACCCATATGGCATTAAGCTTTGCCAAAGTTTTAGGTAAGGTAGTGACAAAATTCATGGTCATGTGATCCCACTTCCATTCAGGTACTGGAAAAGTTTGCAACATACTAGTTTCCTTTAATGCTTAATTCTGATTAGTTGACATGTTTGACACCTGGACACATACTTTGCTATCTATCTCTTCATATTGTTCCATTGATATTGATCTTTCAAATCCTTATACATTTTCGTACCCCCTAGGTGAACAGAATAAGTGGAGTAGTATGCTTCTTTTAGAATCTCATTTCTTAACCTTAGCTGCATTAGCACACATAATTTGCCCTTAAATTTCACAACTCCTTCAGCATCTATTGTAAAGTCAAAAGCTTTCCCTACTTCTATCTTACCTTTGATCTCTTGGATTCCTTAATCTTCTAGCTGCGTTGCTTTAATATGATCTAAGGTAAGTTATATCCTTAAACTTGCCAACTTGGCACTAACCTCTTTGGTTAACACCTTTAAATTAAGTCCACACATTTGCTCAAGTAACTGTCTCTAAGTAGTGATCAAGCTTGCCAAATTTCCTTGTCTTTTCCTACTTAAGGCATTAGATACCACATTAGCTTTACATAGGTGGTACTAAATGTTTAGGTCATAGTCCTTGATCAATTGTAGTCAACACCTCTACCTCATATTTAAGTCTCTTTGAGTGAAGAAATACTTAAAGCTCTTGTGATCCATGTACTGCACTTCTCTACCACCAGGTTGTGCCTCTAAAGTTTCAAAGCATGTAACATGGTTACCAACTTTAGTTCATGAATTGGATAATTCTTCTCATAGGGCTTGAGTTGGCAAGAAGCATTTGTAATCACCTAACCATCTTACATAAGAATACACCTTAGTCTTTATATAGAGGCATCACTATAAATAACAAACTTTTGCTCATTATAAGGTAAGGTCAGCATCGAAGTTGTCACCCATTTGTCCCTCAGCTGTTAGAAACTTGCTTCACAACTATCATCCCATTTGAACTTAATCCCTTTCTAAGTCAACTAAGTCAAAGGTGTTGCAATTTTTAAAAAGCCCTCCATAAACTTTTCGTAGTAATTGGCTAACCCTAGAAAAATTCTAACCTCTAATACATTAGTAGGTCAAGGCTACTCTACAACTGCCTTTATTTTCTTAGGGTTTACTACTATACCATTATGGTTTACAACATGTCTTAAGAATGTTACTTATTCCAACTAGAAGTTGCACTTACTAATGTTGGCAAACAACTTCTCATCTCTCAACTTCCTAAAACAGCCTTCAAGTGCTCTTAATGTTCTTCTCTACCCTTAGACTAAATGAGGATGTTGTCAATAAAAGCAACAACAAACCTATCAAGATACTACTTAAATACTTGGTTCATGAGGTCCATGAACGTTGTTGGTACATTTCTCAAACTGAAAGGCATTACTAAAAATCCGTACAAACTCTACTTGGTTCTAAAAGCTATCTTCTCTACATCTTCAGCTTTAACCTTTAACTAATAATACCCTAAGCACAAGTTTATTTTGGAAAAAACTTATGTACCTTGTAACTGATTAAAGAGGTCATCAATCTTTGAGAGGGGGGTACTTATTTTTTATCATGACTTGATTCAAATCACGATAGTTAGTGCACATCCAAAAACTCCCATCCTTCTTCTTTATAAATAGTATCGAAGCTCCCTAAGGAGATAAGCTGGGTCTAATAAAGCCCTTATCCTATTGCTCTTGTAATTGCTTTTTTAGCTCGACGAACTTTATAGGTGCCATTTGGTAGGTTGGTTTTGAAATAGGTTTTGTTCCTAACATCAGATCGATTCTGAACTCAACCTCCCTAATAGGTGGAATACCTAATAAGTCTTTTGAAAACACGTCTAAATTTGACTCTAATCTTGTTCACTTCAGCCATTAAGGCAACTATGGTAAGCCTTTCCTACAATTCGTATGAAACATATCAAGTCAGCCTCTAAGCTTTCACCGTATAACTAAAAGGTACTTCTCTTAAGGCTTGAAAGAATACCATTCGATTATGACAATTTAGCGTAGCATGGTACTTCGACAACTAATCCATCCCCAAAATAACTTCAAAATTTGATAACTCTAACAGTAATAAGTCTACTACTAAAACCCTTCCCTTAACCACTAATCTTCACAGCTTGATAGATTTTGTTTAAAATTGCTCCACTCCCTAAAGAAGTATTCACAGCCAAACAAGAATCAAACACAGAAACATGCAAACCACACACATGTACAAAAGATTCAATCATACAAGAGTGGGAAGCACTAATATCAAAAAGTACATAAACATTATGGGATAGGACAAAAAGCGTACCTACCATGGTGTTTATGTCATAAATGGTGTCTTCGTGCTGAAGTGCGAAGACTTGGGCTAGGGCTCTTTGGCATAGGCTTGCCTACTGAGGATGAGTTACTCTAGGAACTACCTGGGGTCTCATAACTGGTATCCCTTAGGTTACTTAGCTCCCTGTGTCCTTGTAATCTACCATATGGTATCCTCTTTAGCTGCATCTATGGTAGAAACCCTAGTGTAGGATAATAGTCTCCTTGCAGTCCTTACTTACATGCTCAGTATTCTCACATAGAAAACATACCCTTGCTACCCACTTACAAGCTCACACCCCATGAGGCTTAAAACATAGTATGGACTTCACAGCTAGTGCAATAGCCCTGGTTTAAACTAGTGTTGGTAGCACTACAGGTTTGGGTTGCACTACCACTGGCCTATCTCTACCCTCTTTGATAACTAGCTCTAAGACTAAGCTCTTTACCGTATTTGGCCTTAGCACCATATAACCCGGCATAAGGTTTTCCTTAAGGCCACCCTAGTCCTATAAGCTAGCTGCTTCAATTTCATCTTTATGAGCTACTCTAAACACTTTGCCTTATCAACTATTGTTGCATAAGCTAAAAGTTGAAAGGTTGCAACCTTCTCTTGCAGCTTGGGTTCCAACCAATGAATGAATTTATTAACCCTCAACTGTTCATCTTTCTTAGAAGCCTTAAGTATAAATCGGGCCAGCTAATCATACTCCACTTCATAGGCTACTATAGTCCTATTATCTGCCAAAGAGTCTGGTAAGCTAGTTGCATCTTCTCTCTCAAAAAACCTATCTCTAAACCTTTCATAAGTCTAGCTCCCTACCTTAGGCTCTGTACACTAGGTGCCATCTGTGAGTCTTATACATGATAGATAGGAATCGAGTAGATAAATTTAGGATATTAGTGAAATTAACCCAATTAACCTAAAAACTTATGTATTGGCTCGAGACATTAGTTGAGGAGATTCCATAAACTCAAATTTTAAAAATATAATAAAATATTAAAAATGTAACTAAAGTAGTAGAAATATACTATATCGTTAATATATTATCAGTTACATACGAAATAAGTTTAAAAAATTAACAAACACTTAAAGATATATTATAGGAATGATATAATTAATATTGAATAGTAAATAATATATAAAAGACATATATACACATTAGGTATAATTATTATATAAATATATATACCCGTAATTATTATAAATACTCGAAAAAGCATAAATATCACCAAATAAATAAAGGAAAATATAAGAAAATTACCAAAGATATGTGGAATGCTATAGGAGGCATGGTAATGGAATTTGGAATGCATGACATTGTGACACCTAGAATTACTTTACATGTGTAAGATGGGGAGAAGAAGGAAAATCAAAAGCTACTTAAATGGTGATATAAAAATGGTATCCTACAATCTAGATTAAGTTTGGTCATTCACTAGTCTGCAAAATAATTTTGGAAGTTAAGAAGTAAAGAGAGAGAGTGAAGGAAAGAAAAACTAGAAAATATAAGGAAAAATTAGGATTTATGAATACTTGAAGAAGATGACTAGTTGGAAGTGAAACCAAATGATGGCTTGAAGGAGGGGTTAGTAGAAAAGTAAGCTGACATACCCTCACCTCCCCACAATTGCTAGAGCTCGTGTTTTTGATAAGTTGCTAAATTTTTCCTTTTTTGTCAAAAATTAGGGAAAAATAGCAAACGTTCACAAAAAATTATGAAATTTGGCTTTCCTATGTAGTTTTGTATGAGAAATTCAAATATTCAATTAGATTTTCAAAATTTTGAGTGTAGCACACTAAATTTTAAGTAAATAATTGAAAAACCAATTGATGTAGATTTGATCTGAAATTTTGTGATTATACTCCTAAGATGTTGAGTTTTGATGTCATACTCTTAAGATGTAGTTTTGATATGAAATTGGTGTTGAATTTAGATTGTAAAAATCATGTCATTAGATTTTAGGGAAAAATTCCTTTCCGTTGAAACAGTATACTAAATGGGTGTTTTCTAAAAGAGTTTTTGTAATCTTTTGTAAAACTATAGTGTGATATATGATTATTAGCCTCAGAGCTTGAAGTGGAATATTATGATTTAATAAATGATGATTTTTAAGTAAAAATGTTGATATTTGGTGAATTTGAAATTAAATCACCAAGTTACTATGTAAGTGTAAATGAATATTTAGTATATTGGGAATTGGTGTTTATAATTAAAGTTCTTAGTGGATATTTAGTAATATTTTAGAGTGTAGAAATTTTGTAAATGCAAGGTAAGTATGTATGTAAGTTAAATAGTAAATTGTGGTAATGGCTGAAGAGTCAGAAACTATGTCAGAAGGAAGATCAAAATGTACTTTGGGAGTGAATAACTTGATTAAGTTAAAAATGGGCTTTAGGTCAGAAAGTAGTTGATACTAGAACTTTATAACTATATTGGAGTCATAATGTAAGTCAAGGGCTTTTTAAGTGAAAACCTAACTTAAGGTAGTAGGTCAGAAGCTTAGTTAGAACCTATCTCAAGTCAACTAAAAATTAGATAAATAACTAAAGAGCCTACTTATATTAGAATGTAAACATACTTAACTATAGAAATAAGTTCTTAACTCATATGCAGATTTAAAATTAAAAGTTGTGTATTGCTTTTTAGGGATTATTAACGAAGACCCCAAACGTAAAGTATAAGAGCTTATGACATTATGTCCAGGTAAGTTGGGATCGATGCTTAACGACATATTGAAGTATCGTATTAGGATACTTAGAGAAGTAAGAGTGCTTGTTTCTAATTGTAGCTAGATTATTTATACGTATGCTATGTGTATGTTTGTGATACTAATTGTTGATTAGGAGTTGAACTCCGAGTATTGTTTTCTACTTGATCATATATCATGTCTTGCGTATATGAACTTATTTACTTACCTAATAATCTGGACTAATCTTAAATTGACTAAAGATCTAACTTGACATTTACGATAACTCAATAAGGGTAACGATTAGATTGTTAGAATAAATACCGAAGCATTCGCTAAGGATAGTAGAAATGGTCATTTTCCTACTCTTAGTCAAACTAAGTGACAGGATAGGGGTTATCATAAGGTTGGGATCCTGGTTCGAATGTTGTTGAGGGAAGAGGATGCTCTCCATTGCACATGCTCAGATTTAGTTTGATACTGTTGCGTCTAAACTCCTTAGAATCCAGGTTAGAGTGGACTGAATTACTTTAACTTTATAATGAATTGGTTAAACATTGTGAGATGCTCTATCATTTGTCTATTGCATTTGCATTTAATTAATGATTAAACAACCATGTTTGTAATGTATTCTTATGACTCTATCCCTTCTTACTGAGTTAGTTGAGTTCACATCCTAATGGATTGTTTTGTAGGTGTAGAGTAGTACCAAAAGATGCCTCATTGCAGTTGTCCTTAGGTTAGTTTTGACGAGTTGGAGAATGAATTTGTGAAGTCCATTGAATGGATCAAAGCTCATGACACTCTTGTCTTTCTTTTGTGGGAAGATTATAATGTTTTCTTAGGAGGCCGTATAATCTTCGCTAGCTCGCTATTATATTTATATATGTAATACAGTCCTCTTATGGAGATGTACAGTTTCTTTGAAAACTATGGAACTTTTTATGTATATAAGTTTATGTATAAGAACTAGTCTATCTTCAAATACAAGAACATGTATTTTGTAAAATGTTACTCCATAGGTCTTATATATTACAAGTGTACATCTAATTGCTTTAAAGTTGGTTCAGTCATTGTTCACCTTGTATGGACTATACCTATGTTAACAGCGAATAAGGGTAGCTTTTAGTCTACGTTGGTTTATATGGCGGAACTATTATGACTTTTCAAGTTTGAAGCGTGACACCATCTCTCCGCTTCAATGCATCACCTCTCAACATGAGAGAAGTGTAATCCACCTTCTTATCATTCAAAACCTCGACCATGGAAAATGCCTTCTCTATTTGCCTGATCTACTCCTCAACAACAATGGTGTCATTAGGCTTAAGGTCAAACTTTTTAGTGACTTTCAAGAAATGATCCATACTTGGCTATCGGACTACCTACCCCTCTTGACGCTACGCATTAGCATTAGCTTGGATCATCTGTACGTCTTGTCTAATATACTCTTACTACTGAATTATGGTACCTACCAGATTGTTTATGGCATTTGATAATTGTACTACATTAACCTCTATAGGCTTGTACCCCTGCTAACCTTACTGCTTCTACACACTAAGTAATACATAACCTCCTTGACCACCTTAACCTCCTTGCACATTTTGACCACTTGGAAAATCTTGGCATTCAATTAGGTAGTCTTGAGGTCGAGAAAAACTAGAACCTGTTCTCCTAGACAACATTCTAAAGAAGGAAACAAAGACAAACAATCAATAGAGAGTTAGAAGATAGGTCAACGAAAGGAAACATAGGTAACATGATAAGCAAGAAATACAGAAGAAGTAAGGACAACTTAAGATCAACACTTTGTCAAATCATTCCTAGATTCAAGCCTAACCCTTTAGCTACCCGTACCTATCATGCCTTACCACTTATAAGTCATCATTCCTAGTTCCCTAGTGATTGTTAACCTAGGCTTTAATACCACCAAAAGCCATAATGCCCTAGAACCCAAGATGCCACAACCTTGCCACATATCCACCCTAGAGGCAAATACGCTAAGGCATACAAGGATCCATGTACTTGTTTACCATCCACAATATTTCATAAAACCCACTAACATACAAGTAATAACCTTAAACTTGAAATTGGAGTGGAATATCAACCACTCAATCTCCACAACTAAGTATAACAACATAACTGTAATAACTGACATAACTTTAAGAACCTAGAATATAAGAGAACACTAAGTTAATAAACTGGAGTCTCATTGCTCCTACAACAGTCAAAATACAAAAACTAGCAATAAGGGTTATAAGAAACTCCAAAACATGATAAGTGTCATAAATATATGAATATAACATAAATAAACGTAGTCCTCAGAATTCACTCCAAGCACTAAGCTACAAAGTCTAGCTCTATTGTCATAGTAATAATAATTTCTCTCCTCATTGTAATATAAGTAATCACAACTGGAATCTTCAGCATAAACCACGTCGTATACCTCATAACCTGAACTAACAACTTAAAAACCACAATTCCTAAGGAGTAAGCTAATGCCCAGTATAGGATACGACACATATGTGCTTGAAACACAAGTAACCAGTGAAGCACATACACAAGTATCATCATAAATGCAATAAACAACCGTTCTAAGCATATCATTTAAATCCACAAATATTATAGTCTTAATGTGTTGAGACATGAGGTTACTCGCAACTCCTAACATGTAATATATAAGTACTATATAGGTATTGGTGTTAGGTATTCTTCAACACTCGAGTGCTAAAACCATCCTAAATCTACCTTCATTATTTTAGTGTAGGACTCCATCAAGACAGCATCATTAGGTACCTCACCAACACCACTAGATCTGACTAGTAGGTGGTCAAAGCCAAATACGAGTAACAAACAATTAAGTCTGAGTTTTAGTTAAGTTAGGTTATCATATGCTAATCTAGCACACATAATCATCAAACATGTATCCTATACCAAAAACCTTAGTCACAGCCAATAAGTGTCCTAGTGTTCTATAACCTGAATCAACATAAAAACAATACCTTAGCCCCTAAACTTGCTCATAAAAGTCATTAACCAAACCATATACCCCAACTCCTCAACTAAGCTTCAGAATCTTCTAAGTATCCTTGATACAATTCTTGTGAAAACAAGTTTTTATTGATATTTTGGTTTAAAGAACTTGTTTAAAAACATGTTGGAAAGGGTTTTGATTGAAAAAGAAGGTTGAAAAAGTTGTGAGATATGAATTGGAAAGGTTCTATACACTGTTGTACACAAGGTGTTCAAATGATAGGTTGATTGTCGTCTGGACACCAACCTAAACCTACATTCTATGAGTTTTTAGGGGGTTAAGTGTCTAGACACTAGGCCCTATGGCATCCGAACATTAGACATAGTCTATAGAATTCTACAGACTG
The DNA here is from genome assembly GCA_024138015.1 of Lumnitzera littorea. Taxonomy (NCBI): domain Eukaryota; kingdom Viridiplantae; phylum Streptophyta; class Magnoliopsida; order Myrtales; family Combretaceae; genus Lumnitzera; species Lumnitzera littorea. The sequence continues at coordinate 12,798,274 of JAMXBB010000009.1, read as the reverse complement.
TGTCGAGTGATTCTTCCCTCGTGTAACTTTGGCCTTAAACCTAAACACTCAACTTCCACTCTAGGGTGTTCTTCCACCCTCATACATGCCTCTGACAATTCTTCATACACTCCAAACAACCTAAAACAGAAAACACAACCTAAATTCAGCCAATCCCTCAGATTCCATGTACAAGATCAAGAACTGAACTTTAATAAACAACAAGGGTTTGAAATGACTTACACAAAGATTATTGGCATAAGAACTCTTTGAATCTGCAAATCCTCACACCTTACCTCTGTAAAAACGAGATTTCTTAAGTTTTCTTCACCCAAACTCAAAGAAAACAAATTTTCTTCAATGTATAGGGGAATACTTACCCAAATCCATTGTTTCCATGCAAAACTGGTATTTTTTTCACTTAAAACATACCAACTTTCTCCAAATTCGAATTTTTGGTTAAACTTTGATGTGCTCTCATGGGTTTACTACTATGGGGAAAAGAAATGTATTCTTTGGTTATATAATAGTAAGGGAGAATGAAACAACATGGTGGGAAAGACCCTTGGCACATAATGTCTAATTACATGTCTGTAATTAATAAAGCCTTTTTTATTTTTCTTTAATTTCCTTTCATTTATTATTTATGACTTTAGGTTTTAGAGACACCATATAAAGAAAAGAAAATATGTAGAAGTAAATTTGAAAATTAACTTATGAATGTTGAAGATAAGATGTTTAGTGAGCAAGTTCTATGGAGAGAAGAGCTATGGCAAAAAAATGAAATGTAATTTCTCATTCAATCAATTAGTTCATTACAACTTGAAGAAAAATATATACACTAGTTTAGCACATGTAATAGTCATGTGTCAAAAAATAAATATGATAGAAATCAAACTTTATTATTTTAATAGAGTTCAAAATGAAGTTCATTTGTCTAAATGAGTTAAACTCGAGCTTAATAGAAACTTGGTGTGGCTTGAGCTCAATAATATTTAAAAGAGGTAAGCTTCAATTAAACTTGGCTAAACTCAGCTTGATTCATTTGTAGCCTTAGATGTTATATTGAATTGGGCTCTTTCTTATTTATTTATTTATTTTTTCAATGACTTAGAGCAAATATTCACAAGATCAAATTCGGGTGGAGCACGCGTTATCAGCCAAATTAAGGGAGTTAATGGCATTTCGCTGCTCCCGAATTCGAACAACACCGGATAAGTCTAGTAAAAGAGATTTTAACACTTCAAAAAGGAGAAACAAAAAATAACAAGTCCTTTCCTTCACTTTCACGAACTTCTTGATTGCCTATACACAAAAGCAAGTTGAATATCAAGAAAACTTTGCCCTATATGCATTGATGATATGCAGGAATTTGTTAAGTATACACCCTTAATGATCATTTCAACTGCTATCTTCGAATCCATGTTTATCTCTAAAATCTTAATCCATAAGTTTACAGTAATGCAAATCCTAGAGTAGGCCCTATAATTCTTAATATATCAATGTTGCCGACTTTCTTTCAAATTTGTTGGGTTTTCAAGCGCTCGTCCAAACATGATGTATGTTTTTCTTCTTTTGTATAAATATATAAATATATATACCCAAACATTGATGCATATTTATAATATTACCTAATATATTTATTTATGAAATAAAGTTGAGTTTGGGAAGAAAAAATCCTCTAAAAAATAACAAAAAATTTGCAAATGCTGGTTCATAGTAAAATATGTTTTTTGCTTTCTTTTATTTTCTTAAAGCACAAAGGAAATAACAAACCCCTATGTCAAAGAAGTGGATGAGAAATTGAAAGATTGAGAAGAGGAGACAGTAAATGTAATACATCAAGAAATTATTTTCTAAAACAAATGGCATTTTTAGCATTCCAAAAAGTTCCTAAAACCCTATCCTTAACCTACCTCCTTTTCCTTAAACCCTAGTATTTGCATCTTTAAGACTTAATCACTCATCTTTTGGCAAAAAACTAAGGGCTCTTCTCCAAAATCCTACCTCAAGAGGAAGATACAAGTGTTTAAGCTAAGAACATTGAAGCTTAAACCTAAGCAAATTCGTGTTAAGCTTTCTAACCCTCTAAATCTTCTTGTTTCTTATAATTTACAATTGATTTCTAAGAGATTTAAATAGGAATTGTTGAGTATCTTCATGTTACAACTCATTTGGGTATATAAGGTGAGTATAATGGAAATTCTCGAAGTTAAACTTGGTTTTCTTCTTGATTTATTGTTTGGAAGAAGTTGAACTTGAGATTTTACCGAGGATTCAATCTGAAATCATGTATTATTCAGATTGTGAGAGGTGCATTTCTTCATTTCTGGAGAACAATAAGTGTTTGAATCATTTCCATATAAGTGCTTTAAGTCATTGTTCTTAGTCTCGATTTGTTGGATTGAACATTTGTTGTTGGGGTTGAACATTAAGGTTTTAGCTAAATTCTAGGGTTGTGAATCCTTAGTTTACTGTATACCTTAAGTCAGGATTGGAGAAAGTATAAGTTATGACAAGGACTTAGAAGCCTTGACAAATTCTGAATTAGCTGAAATATATGATGGGTTGTAATGTCCATTTAGGGTCTTGAGGTGTTAAAGTAAAATATATTCATGGTATGTGAAGGAATAACTCTGCTCCTCTATCCACTACGATATGGAAATGGAATATATAGATAACTAGATGCAGTAACTCATACGCAATCATTGAGCATTCGAATGTTAAAAAGAAGAAGTATAGCATATTCGTATACTCAGTACATATTTCTGATCTAAGAGAATTATGCCCCTAACAAAAGCTTTTAAATAAAAAAATTTGTAGTAAGGAATGCGTAATCTCCTTGTCCCTAGCTCTTTTGGCAAGAAAATCTGCTGGCCGATTGCTTTCTCTAAAAGTGTGCTGAATTGTAGGCTGCAAATGTGGCATCAATGTCTGCATTCGTCGCACTAGATCAAAAGGCTTCCCATTCTAGTTGACCTCCATTTGTTTTTTTATCCATTGAACCACAAGCAATGAATCAGACACAATTACAATTTATTTTTTCAGGTCTAATTGTTGATGACAGTACAAAAGTCCTCGTTGGTCAGCTTGTAGTTCAATTAGTCCTATGTTCCTAAGATGAGTTGGACATCAAAAACCGCAGCATCCTCCTATGTATCCTGAACTACGCCCCCACTTCGCTGCACTGTTATTAGATATCGATCCATCCTTGTTTAATTTATATCCATTGTCAGACGCTGACCGTGCAACATGATGTTTCTGTACTGGTAGATCTCGACTTCTTCACGGCTTAGCTTGTGTTCAACTTTCTCCATAACTTTCTGCCATCAAACGTAAATCAAATGCCATTTTTGCTCTAGCATTATTCCAGTTTAGGGTATTTTCGTGCTTGTCTATTGGTCTAGTACACACACTTGCCAAAACACCGTAGTAATAGCAGCCACTCCAATATGATCTCTAGTGTTTTTGTTCCTTGAAAACACCGGTTGATGAGGCTCATAGCATTTCGGAATATAGAAAGCAATGGCAGTTCAGAAATTTTTGTTTGCTTCTTTCCACAAATCAGCAAAGATCGGGCAGCTACTAAAACAGTGGTCTATGGTATACATATTATTATGACACATCCAGCATCTTGAGCATAGTAAGATACCCCTTCTTTGAAGGGAATCACCTGTAGGGATTGCGATATTCTTCAACTTAAACATGAATGCGGAATCTCTTCCAACAAACATTCCATATGGCCTTACTTGAGAACTTCTCATCAGTTGAGCTCTTCTAAAGAGTCACATCAGGTTTTTCCAACGCGATTGGGATTTTGCTGATCTAGGACGCCAATCTGCTATCCAGATTTAGTTCCAGCTTGACCGCATTCCACCTCCCTCTGTGATATAGTTCAACGCTTTCTCCTGAGCTGAATGAGGGACCATCGGTGGTAGGCCTTCAAACCACACATGGTGCTAGAAGTTAATATGTTATTAAAATCGCAATTCCACTATTATTTTGAACATATAAAATCGGTTGAATCATATAAAATCATTGCAGAATTGGTAAAATAGTAAACTTATAGAATCGTATACAAAAATCTCTAATTCTATCAATAATCTTACACCTAAATGATTTTACCTCCGTTTCAACTTTAAAAAAATCATAAACTCATAAAATTAATTTGTGATTTTAATAACTATAATATCCTCTTCCAATTCCATACATGATGCTTTTTTTGTCGTTTGTCATACCCTAAATAGCTATCTCCATACTGTCAAATCTATCAATTTTGGCTGAATCAAACAAGGATGAGAGTCTTTTACATATTTTCCTTTGAATTGCTATGAGAAAAGAGAGTGATGTGCTTGAACCATCCACCATATTTTCATTTTTTGAACCAGTAACATGACCGCTTAATCTTTTGATACAAATCCCTCCTTTGATTGGGTTGCACAATTTTTAACACTTCTACTAGTGAATTGGGTGAGCTCTTCCTTCATTTTGCTAGAAAAAAGTCACAAGAGCACTTTTCCAAATCTTGTAGCACATATTTGGGCAAATTATGTGCTTGTAATGTGTATAATGGGTTGGAGGACAAGGTACTCTTTATTAATGCAAGCCAACATTGTTTAGATGACAACCTATTTGCTCAAATTGGATATTACTCTAGATTTTTTGTATAATCTCAACAAAGAATTCCTTTTTCTTTTTTGCTAACAATGAGATAGCATCCCAAGTATTTTATTGGAAATGAACCTTCCTCAAAATTAAGGATTCTTCTTGCTCAAAAAGCAACAAACGTCTGGTAGTTTGGATAAGTGAATAATCAAGTCAATGAATTATAATAAACCTTTTCTAACCACTTGCCAACAAAATTTTAATTATTATTGACAAGATATTTAATGCTATGACCGTATAAACTAATATTAATTCTCTCTTATGATCTATGTGGAACCTATCTTGGGGAATCACAATTTCCACCTTTAAACACTATGATGTCTGTAATACCTTAGATTTCGAGCCCAAGCGATTATCTTAGGATCCAAGCTCCTAAATTTAAGATGCCAGTCTAAGATATCAGTTTAATTTCAAACTTTACAGTAAGGTTAGAAAAGTTAAATGAAATCATTTAAGTAAATTCAATTTCTCAAAATAAGCTATATAAAAATATTAATTTAAGAAAATGTTAATTTATCGCTAAAGTCGATAAATATCGAAAATGTGAAATTCGAGCATTTAAATATAACAGGATATTAGAGATAAGTTATTTAACTTATAAAAATAATAAATAAAGTTGAATTATACATGTATTAACATAGAACATGCATTAATTTGTATTACATATGCATATATAATAAGAAATTATTATTTAAATAAGGTAAATTAATATAAAAAATTGGAAAATTAATAAAAAATGCAAGCATGAGTCATCATATCTATGTGGCAGCTTAGAATTAATTTAAATGATGAGTCAAAAGCAAAGAAATGAGAAAATGATACCTCATGCATTGAAAATCCAAAAAAATGACATGTAAGTCACATGTCCAATTTTTATAAATTATTATCCAATTAGAAAATATAAATAGGCCCTGTAAACTTCAAAAACAACATTTTGGAACTCTGGGTAAAATAGAAAATCACTCAAAAAAATTTCGAAACAAATTAGAAAAAGTTAAGAAAATTAGAGCAAAAACAAAGCACGAAATCTGATCAGGCTGGTTTAATAGACTATTGATATCCAATTGTAGTGGCCATTTGGGATCAAGGGAAGCACCACCAAAAGAAGTGTTCCGACAAGGTTAGGTGGTCGGAAGCAGCCGGTTTAAGTGGACCAAATTTTCAGCAGAAATTTTATAATTTTTCTAAAAATAGTAAATGATATTATTCAATTATGAAACTTGGTTTTCTAGAGTTATTTTATGTGTAGAAGAATGTGATAATTTTATTTTAGTGGAATAATTATTTGAAATATAAGGTCCTTAAGAAATGGCTCTATTTGGACAAAAATTGAATTAAATTTTAGAAATAGTAAATAATATTCTTTCAAGCTGAAAATTTGTACGTGACATACTCAATATATGTATTTAATTTTAGTAATAATAATTTTTTAAAATAATTATTTTTACTATTTATTGTAATTATTTTGGATAAAGTTGGCAATTTCGCTGTTTTAGAGAATTAATTAGTTTTTAACAAAATCAAAGTATGAACCATATATGTTATGATTTTTGGATGTTCATAATGATGTTTAGGACATATGAATTTTATTTTGTGATTAAATTCACTTGTTCGCTTAATTTTCGCTAATTTTGAGTTAAAATCGCTATTTTCATAAAAATGTATAATGGTTATTTTAGTATAATTCATGGTCAATAATTAAATTAAGTATTTTTGTGAGTCTATAGGATTTTTCGTGGAATGACTCAAGCTCGTATACTATTTATTATGTATTTTCATAATATAAAACTATATATTAGCTTAATATATAATATAGTAATTAGTACTAATGTGATATTTATTAAATATGCAAAGGATTAGTATTTTGGAGTACATAATAAACGCTAACCAGCTTAGGGAATTAGGAATTTTATGACTTTTAATTTAGATTTAGGATTTAATTAAGTTAATTACGAGGTTATAATAACATACAGCTGAATTGATAATACGAAAGGGTATTTTTGGATATTTAGAAATATTAGTTAGTTATGATTCTTAAAATATCTTAATAGTACTTAGAATAATGATCATGATGATATAAAGTTTACTAAAATCAAATAAAAAATGAATAGGATACAATCAGATTAAGCTTGGAAGCGTAATAGCGAAAATGCATAAGAACTTAGTATTGACTCGGTAGTTAACTTAGAGTTTATATGTATTTTTCTAGGTGTGATAGGTGAGAAATGACTACATCGTGAAGCTTAGGATTTTATGTTACTGTCGAGCTCGAGCAAATGGATATTTCTATTTTTGTGCAAGTAGTCCTATATCTACTTAACTTAAAGTCAATTGTGTTATGAATTGTAATGGTGTACTGGATTGATTAGATACTTGATTCTGTTGAATGTGTGTTGAAAAAGTAAAATGTTTCCTTATGTATGATTGATTCATCAATATGTATTTCTGTTTGGAAACTAAATTGTTCTTTAAGGTATTCACCTAAGTGAGCCCCATGCGAAGAAATGTAATATAAAGCTGAGAAATAAAGTTGAAGTTGAGATAGTTGAATTGTTTATAACGTGAAACTTGAGATTCATGCCTAATACTAGGTTACTATACTATTTACTGCATTTATGGCATGGTACAAAAGGACCTATGGGTCAAGTTTCTGAAAAGCTTGAAAACTGTTAAGTTAGCTTTAGGACATATAGAATGCATTGCTCAACTTATTTGGGCCACATTGAATGACTGACTACGTATTGGATTTTCAAACCACAGAGGGTGCTTTTGTTGGGGGTCTTACTCCTAGGCAGCTCCTTGTTGCTTTAGGTTCTTGAACGTTGTATCTAGATATTCGGGTATATTGATTAACTAGATGTAGAATTGAAAAAGTATAAGTTATTGGTACTGATGCATGCCACGTGCATAAGCATAGCACAGATTTTCTATATAAATAGTTTGTATTGATAACTCGGGTTATGGGATTGAATGTCTTATATTACTAATATGTGTGAATGTATGTATGTGTATCCTATGTTTTGTTTTATCTACCATCACTTAGTTTACAAAGAGTTAAGGGGATACTTATGTGTCCTCAGGTTATGAAAAGAATTGATAAGATAGCATTAGTTAGGGGAAAAAGTCCTTTGAGAGCACGTAAGACGGAGTCAGCCATTTTAAAAGAAGTTTTATTATATTTTGTTCTTAGTTCTATAAATGATCTGTATATATATATATATATATAAGTGTTGTATTTTTTGTTTGGTTAAGTTTGTCAGATGTAATCTTTTGTATAAACATGTGTTAAGCTAAACTCCGTTGTAGCACTCTTTTATTATAAATAGAACTTGTGTTAAGTATAAATAGGTATTTTTGTATGATGGTACATCCTGTACTATACTAGGATGTGACAACGTCTACATCTTTTTATCTTATGATTAAGCCTAGCTCTTCCCCTTTTTAGTGTAAAATTCAATTTAGACCTGCCACCCTCAACCTATAGGTTAGGCTAAAAGCATGTTAAGAGTCATAACTTGACCTTCTTGCGACACTCTTAACCCATCTTAAATCTCTTATCTAAACCGAGTCAAAATAGTCCCCCAATTGTCCATAGGTTGGTTTTGATGCCATTTATAACATTTTTAATTAAAAGTAGTGAATAACTAGGCTTAGAAGTACTAACAAGCCTTTTTCAACCACTTGCCTAAAAGTTTGTAATTAGAGTTAATAAGATATTTATTACCATTACCTTTATAGACCACTACCTTTTCACTCCAACAATCCATGTAGAATTTCACTTAACATCGATTATCACATTATGTGAATGGATGGCTAATTTTCATGGGACTTTAGGATGGAGGAATTTGGTGTTCTATCAAGAGGAACAAGCGTTGATAGAGAATTGACTTCTTAAGGTAATAATAAATATAAAGGCTATGCGGTTTTTCTTTTCCTTACTAATTAGAGGTAAAATAGTCTTTCATTGATTGTTGATTGCTTTTATAACCAAAATGGTTATGAAAATATCAATGCCCTTTGCTAATTTTCTATGAAATATATTAGCTCCTTGTGATTGCAAAAGGAAATAGCTATAGTTAGATTTTTTATTTCATAAGGGGTATCCTCATGAAATACTTATTACAAGTATTTATTTATTTATTTTATTTTATTTATAGGAATTACAATATAAAAGAAACTCTTTTATTTTAGAAATTATGAATTATAAAATGGGTTTATTGAGAAAAGCATATGTGAGCATAATATCCATAGAGTCTTCATCATCACTTTTAGATTTACCCATAAAACTTAGGATGATAATTTAGGATACAATCCATAAACTTGAACACAATGCGATATGATTATAAATGAGTTTGTGCAAAGAAATATCTACATAAATAATAAGTGAGTTAAACCTATTCAAACATGATAAAATTTGTGTCTAAGTTTCAAATCTAATTCATAATCCTATTTATGAATTTGTTTGATAAATAGATCTTGTAAATAGGTTCAAGATTGACCCAAGAAACCACTTGATGCTAAAACAACTTGTTGATAGGGCTCTTTAGACTTGAGCCTAACCTGACTTGCCTAGGCTCACTTATACATTCATGGCCTCTCTTCATCTAACCTAAAGTTCAGCTTGCTTAATTGACACAGCTCTCCAACGACTACAAGTCTTTGAATAGGGCTAAAGGACCAAGTCAAGAACCACTTCCTTGCTTTCTAGACTATGTCAACTACCACATGCCCACTCTCCCATATTTGCGAAAGTGGATTCTTCCCACTAACTATTCTCTAACTACTGATACTACTCCTCTATAAATATAAGGCCACTACCTAATGGTAAAATACTTTCCACTTTGTGCACTTAAGCCATCTCTTTACTCTTTAGCACTTACATTCTCTAAGATCTCTTGTTGACTTAAGCATTGGAGTGGCTACATTGGATAACCCACAAGCGCCCCCTCACAACCTTCTATTTTGTAGGCTTTCTTATTCGCATAAAGCTCAACTTCCTCCTAATCACTACTGGAAAGAACCAAAGATGACATTTGGCGTTGTCTATAAGAAACTGAATTCTTACCTGAAAAACCCAAAGACACTAAACTCATTCCCTAAACACTATCTTTGGGCATCATGTCTTGTATCAACAAAGAAGAGAACCGCCAGTTGGTGAATAACTAACTCGTTAAGAACCAACCCCTCCTAAGGGAAATACTAGAGGAGCACCTAGTTGAGGGATTTGCTACTTAAAATAGGCTACTTTGTGCTCACCTTAATGAAGTTGAGAGGTACAAAGTGTAAAATTACCCTCCTGAAGCCTCTGATGCTCACACTAGGTAAGATAACCACCAATAGCAGTTGCAAAATAGTAGGGATCAACAACCTAATCCCCCAATGCAGTAGTAACCAACAAGGTCTGCAGCTACCCGTAACCGAGCTTTGCTTAGCAATGAGTAAGTAGTCGACCATAGGGAGTACCGGTTCACTTAATAATGCGTTAAGCTCATCCGACAGAAGATGTTAACCTTAATGAACTCCATGCAATCATGAGGAAGCTCTTCGAGCAGTAGGGGAGCAAGGCAATTAGTAACATTGGGTTGGTCGCTAACAATAAAAACCCCTTCACCAGGGGTGTTTAAGACAAAGTGTTGGCCCCTAATAGCAAGCTTCTAACCTTAGACCAATATGATGGTACAAGAGACCTTAATGACCACATCCTCTACCTTCATACCCTCATAAAACTCCATGGTCATGGGGATGCCATAATGTACAAGGCTTTCTCAAGCAACTCGAGGAAAGTAACTCAAACGTGGTTTAATTATTTACCTAAGAACTCCATCAGCTCCTTTGACGAGTTGGTACGGAAGTTTAGCCTCCATTTCAAGGCTAGTAAGCCTCCATCCAAGGATACATTATCCTTTCACCTGAAATGGTAGAGTTAAGGTGAATCTCTATGTGATTACATGGCCCAACTTAACAATGCTGTGGTTGAGATCCTTCAGCTGAGTAAGGGAGTTACTATCTATGCCACTCAGCTTGGCATTCGACCTTCGAAAGACTTCTTTCGATCACTTGCAAAGAGCAAGCTGAAGACCATGGCCGACTTCTAGAATAAAGCTTAGAATTACATTAACCAGGAGGATAATATTCGTGCTAGGTGAGATGTCGATCAAGAGAGGTTAGGTGGAAAGCAAGACAAGGAAAGATTGTTTGAAAGATCGCCTCAATGGAAGGGTACTAAGCAGATCATAGGGGGAGGGTTTGAGAAAGAAGACATGCCGAGTTGAGTGAGACCTACTCCCCCTCCTATCTACATGCAGTATACCACTCGGAAAAGACCCATAGCCTAGGTCCATTCTGAGGTGAAGCATATGAACTTGCTGCAAAAATTCCTGAAGATAAAGGGGAACCTTAGTCGTGGCAACTCGGATAAGTACTATCAGTTTCACCATAGCCATGGCCATACTAGTAATGAATGCTTCTAGTTGAAGAACACAATCGAATATGCTATTTAACAAGGCTTCTTCAATGAGTATGTAGCCTAATTGAGGAACGATGACCATTTTAATGACGATGAAGACTAAGCACTCTAGAGGCAAAAAATTGAGGATGCTTGAGCAAAGTAGAATGATGACTACTGCAATGACCGTGCTTCTAATGGTGTCATCAATATAATCTTTGGGGGACCGTGCCTTAGGAGTCGATCGAGCACTAGTAGCTCAATTAACACCTCGTTTGAGGTGCTAGCAATAAGGGAGAAGAGTTAGGAGCTAGATACTTCAATCTCCTTCTTCGATGAAGATTTAGAGGGCATAGAGACCCCTAGTCAAGATGCCCTAGTCATAGGGGCGTGGATTGCGAATTTCGAGCTCTTAAAAATAATGGTCGACATAGGTAGCTCCATAGATATCTTCTTCTTCTACACATATGAGAGGATGAGAAAGAAACTGCTAGTTAAGATGAAGCTGCTAGTTAAGATGAAGGTGTATCACTATAAATTGATCTGCTTTAATGGAAGTACCATCTAAGCCAAGGGGAAAATCACTCTAGACATGGAGCTTAGTAATGACGACTATGGGGCATAATGACCAGTGGAGTTTGTCGTGATCAATTACCTCTCTCCCTATAGCGCTCTCTTGGGAAGACTAAGTCCGAATGCATTTGGGGTCATCACATCCCCTCTTTTTCTTGAAGGCTAAATTCTCAACTCTAACTAAGGTGGTAATATATAGATGCGATTAGAAGCTCTCATGAGAGATATATGTTAGGGCTGCTAGAGGTGACAAAGTCTTCGATTTGAAGTTTAGCCCGTAAGAGAAGCCGATGGAGAAGGGTGAGCTAGGTGAAAAAACTAAAGAATTCTAGATCTGTCCCTCCCTCGACCAGACCATGAAGGTCAAGATCGAGACTCCTCCTAAGGTGAAGGACAAAATTATTGCTCTCTTATAGGCCAACTCAAATAGGTTTGCCTGATTAGCATTAAACATACATGCTTAGGATCTTGTCTGACCAACTAACCCATAGCCTTAACATTGACTGCACTGTACTACTTATCAAGTAAAAGAAGAGGCACTTTACTTTAGAGAGATAGGCTATGATTGAGGAAGAAGTGCAAAAGCTACTCAGGCTGGCTTTGTGAGGGAAGAGAAGTACTTGACTTGGCTAGCAAATGCGGTGCTAGTTAAGAAGAAGACTGGGAAGTGGCATATGTGCATTGATTATTGACCTCAATAAAGCCTGCCCAAAAGATTACTTTCCTCTCCCTAAGATCAATTAGTTAGTTGACTTTACTTCGAGTTACACCCTACTATGCTTCTTAGACGCCTTCTCAGCATCACTAACTACGAAACATACTACTACACAATGATGCCCTTTGGACTAAAAAATGTTGTGGCTATATACTAGTAGATGGTGATGAAATTGTTTAAGCCTTAGATTAGGCACAATATAGAGGTGTATGGTGATGATATGATTGTTAAGAGCATGAAGCTAGGTAATCATGTTAAGGACCTTTAGGAAGCTTTTGACTAGATGCAGACATATGACATGAAGTTGAACCCCTAGAAATGTGCCTTCGGAGTCAACTCTGGCAAATTCCTAGGCTACTTGGTCACCTAAAGAGTTATTGAGGCTAATCTTGAGAAGATGAGTTCCATCAAGAGGATGATGCCTCTTACTACGATCTGAGACATACAGAAGCTCACTGGTATGGTGGTTAGGTTGAACAGGTTTGTATCGAAAAGCGTAGACGGATGTGTTGAGTTCTTTTAGATCTTAAAAAATTCAAAGTGTTTTGAATGGACCTCGAAGTGCACCGTAGCTTTCTAGTAGCTCCAAGACTTCCTCTTGTATTGATTAGTCCTCTCTAAGCTTATCCTTGGGGGGGACCTATTTTTGTACCTGATTGTAAGCAACAAGGTGTTGTCCTCTATGTTGGTTAGAGTAAAAGGAAGAGAGCATAGGCTCGAATATTATGTCAGCCATATACTACATAGGCTTGAGGTTAAGAACACTTGAGCAGAAAAGTTTGTCCTAGCCGTTGTCATATCAGTATATTAGCTAAGGCCCTATTTCCAAGCACACTAGATCACCATGCTTACGGATTAGCCCTTACACACCATGTTATAAAAGTTAGATGTGTTTGGATGGATGTTGAAGTAAGTGATTGTGTAAAGAATCCAATATTAACCAATGAATGGCCTACAATGTATAAGTGCTAGCCAATTTCGTAGTCAATTATACTAAAGAGGAGGAGGCACCATTGGGCAATGATAAGCTAATGTTGACTCTCTATATTGATGGATCATCCACCTCGAGGGATAGAGGCATGGGTATCATATTGACTAGCCTGCACAACATCATGGTCTACTATGCCCTCATAATCAGATTCGATAGTAGCAAAAACAAGTTCGAATATAAGGCACTGATTACCGATCTCAAGTTGGCTAAGGAGATTGGCGCGAAGCACCTAAAAGTTTTCTCGAACTCTATGTTAGTCATCCAATAAGTCTAAGGTAAATATGAGGCTAGGGATGACACCGTAGTGATGTACTTAGAGAAGGTGAAGAGCCTTCTAGCTAAATTCCCTTCTTAGACCATCAAGATCCTTCGGTTTGAGAATTCAGCAATGGATTGGTTGTTTAAACTCGCCTCTATAGGGATTGAGGAGCCCAAGGTAAGGGATGAGAAGATTTACATAGAGTACCTTCTAAAGAAGAGTATAGTTTTGGGTTTAATGGATGTGTTATAACAAACAGCGGTAACTTTAGAGGTAAGTTAGATGGATCCCATTCGGAGTTATTTGAAGTAGGGTACGTTCCCAAAAGACAAGAGAGAGGTAAAGAAGCTTAGATATTATGCCACCAACTATACATTGGTTTTTTTTACTACAAGGGGCTTAGCCTCTCCCTGCTTAGATGCCTTTTGGAAAATGGAGGCCTATGTGTCATGGAAGAGCTACATATCGAAGTATGCAGCAATCACATTTAGTCATAAGTCCTTTACGTTCAGGCATTAAGGCTTGGATACTATTGGCCCACCATGAGATAAGACGCCAAAGCCATAGCCCGAAAGTGCCCCTAGTGCTAAAAGCACCTTCCTATTAGTTACATACCCAGTAGTAGTCTCCATCCCCTGACAAGCCCATCGTTGTTTGCTTAATCGGGAATTGACATCCTTAGCCCTTTCCCCAAGGCTTCGAAAGGTTAGTAGTTTATTATTATTGCCGTTAACTACTTTACCAAATGGATCGAAGCCAAAGTTGTAGTGAAGATCATGAAGAGGAGTGTCAAGTCCTTTGTTTGAAACAACATCCTCTCTTGATTTAGGTCCCATATGCCCTCATCATGGACAATAGGCATCATTTTAACAACTCTAGGTTTAAGAAGTTTTGCTCCAAGTACCATTTTACGCTACACTTTACCTTGGTCACCCATCTCCAGTCAAACGGCAAGGTAGAAGCCATCAATTGGGTCATCTTTGACAACTTGAAGAAGAGAGTCGATAGAGCCTATGGTGCTTAGGTAGACGAGTTGCCAAATTTTTTAGGGATACAGGACTACCCACCAGACCTCTATGGGTAAAACCCCCTTTTACATGGCATTTGGTTCAAAGGATATCATTTTCATTGAACTCGAGCTTCCTAACATTTACACTCAAAGCTTCAATGCACTTTTCAAAGAATCCCTACTTCAAGCTAGCATTGATACAATAGAAGAGATTAAGGATCTTGTAGTTGCTTAGATAATTGCCTACCAGCACCGAGCAGCCCAATATTATAATCAAAAGGTTAGACATAAGGAGTTCAAGGTTAGCAACCTAGTCTGCTAGAAGTTAGAGGCCATGAGTTCGTGCGAAGGACAAGGTAAGTTAGCCCCTAATTGGGAAGACTCGATCACAGTAAGAGAGAACTTCGGCAATGGAGCTTTTAAATTGTAAAGGCTTGATGGTGAGCTCATCCCTTGCACATGGAACGTTGACAACCTTTGAATGCACTTTGAATAGTATATTACTTTGTAAAGTATGTACGATTTTGAATAAAAAAGCCTCACTTTACGTTTGTATTTGTCTCTCTCTCTCTTTCTCTCACATATTAAGTCCTAACCTTCAAAGGGTAAGTGGACCCATCTATTAGGTAGGTTAAAATGCTACAAACTTGATACCCTTGGGTAACCTTGGAGAGAGGAAACACCCCTTGCATAGAGGAACTCCCAATAACTGAGCAGGTCGGAACACCATCAACTTGATCCCTTTGGGTAACCTCAATAAGGGGAAACACCCTTTACACATAGGAACTCCTAATAACTAAGCAGGATAGAACACCACTTACCTGACCCCTTCAGGTAACCTTGGTAAAGCAAAACACCCTTTGCACAGAAGAACTCCTAATAACCTAGCAGGTCAGAACGCTATCGACCTAACCTTCTCAGGTAACCTTAGCAAGGGGAAACACCCTTTGCATAAAGGAACTCCCATCTACTAGGCAAATCAGTACAATACTAACCTAACCCCCTTAAGCAACCCCGATAAGGAAGAACGTTTGAAAAAGAAAAAGAGCCAAAGTGCACAATAGAGTTATATGAGCAAGTTTAAGTTTTATTCATTACTTAAGGCTTACAAAGTTAAGGCCGGCATCTTGACTTGGGGCATAAGAAGGAGAGGAGAGGAGGAGATAACTACCACTTAGGTTCAACTAACTCTAGTAAGTTTAAAAACTCTAAGGTTCCTGTCTACTTGGAGAGTTGATTTGTCATTCGCCCCTGGGGAGGTTGGCTATAGGCCGGAGTAGAAACCAAAAATTGCTGACTGGGTTAGTAGGAGGATCACCTCGCCCTTGATTACCTTGAGAAACACCCTTTGGGGTGACCTCCTATCGAGCTATCGAGATAGAAGTGGATGTAAGAGCGCCTTGCTTAAACCTGGTAGTAGATGGGGTACCTTAGGCTTCGCTAACTTTTTTAGCAGCTTCTCTCTCCTATGCTTGGGCCTCCTTCTTCTCTTGAAAAGTGGGGCTATCTAGAAAATCTAGAAAACTCAAGTCAAGATTGGGATAATGGGAGACTACCTATCTCCTTGTGAAATGAGTGGACTCAGTAGATAGGTTCTCCAGTTTATCTAACCACTTGTAGACACCTCATTTTTGCTATTTTTGTTAAGCCAAGTAAAGAAATAAAAAAAAAAAAGAAAATAATAATTAGAAAAAAAAACGAAAATTAAAAGAAAAAAGGAAAAAATAAAAAAAGAGACAAGTCAAATTGAATCGTATCATATTGTATCGAGTCAAGTCAATCATATTAAGCTAAGTTGAATCGTATAAAGTTAAGTCAAATCATATCGAGTCGAGTCGAATAGTATCGAGTTGAGTCGAATCGTATCGAGTTGAGTCGAATTGTATCGAGTGTATGGAATTGAGTCGAGTGGGATCGTTTAAGATCAAATTGGATAATGGTGTATGATTAATTTAATAAATTCTTAAATCATTAAAGGATCAGGTTTTATTAAAATAATTTTGGTCCAGTTCGATTTAAATAGATTTTTATCTAATTTATATTAGGTTAAAATAGGCTTAAGATTTGTTAAATAGATTATTGAGCTAAATCAAAGTAGATCAAATCGGGTCCTAAAAATAGAAAGCCCAAATTAAGTAGGTTTTCTAGAAATTAGGTTATATCTTTGAGAAATTATAATTGTATCTTCCGTATCTTCAATACGCAAGGTACGATTAAGGATTTATAAATAGCAAGTCAGCAGGTAGACTTGAACACATTTTTTTTTCCCTAATTACACATCCCATAATTTAATTCACCAAGCACCTTTGCCAATCTACAACCCCATGTCCAAATACCCTTGCATTGATACGGTTTTTCAATTGTTGAACATACCACTTGCAATAGACAAGTCACCCCCTTAATCCCGAACCAAACACTGCCTGACCACCCTTCCACACGTCCACCTATGAGCCAATGTACAATTCTACACAACGTTCACATAATAGCACCGTCCCTTACCTTTATACGATCACTAAGTTGACAAACCCGCTCACAGTCGACTTCCTAACCGAAACAGTAGTAGCCACATTGCCTGGACGACACAATTCCACCAAACCCACACCTTGATACAATTCACTAACATATAGACCGGCTACATGAATGAAAATCCAATACACCAACAAATTCGTATGTAGCTAGATACACATACACATCTTGAATATGCATAGTAGCCCTCGACCAAACACTGCCACTCATTAACATGCCATCCACCCATGTTGATCACTCATTGAAGCCCCTGATCACAGCCCTTAAGCAGTAGAACCATGTCCTATGCTGATAATCGATTCATCGATACACTCATATGCACATAGCTACATACACCATCAGGTCTACGACTATACGCATGATCAAATCAACACTACTGTACATGCACGGACACAACACCAACATGCTGCGCATGTCATACGACATATACAGCAATCCCTAAACATGAACACATCGATTACACGCGACTCGACATCTAGGTAAAAATTGTTATTTTTTTATTTATTTTATTTTATTAGTTAGTTCAATTATTTTTTACTAATTTATTTGTTGTTTAAGTGTAGGTTTTTTTTATTATTTCTTTTATTTTCATATGGCATGTTTTTTTAGATGATTTCAATTTATTTAATTTGCATTTTTTAGTAAAATTGCATTTTTTGAAAAAATAAGCGTATTTACAAGATCTCCGTATCTTTGAAAGAAGATACGTACTGAGGTATGTATTTCGCACTTAGGATTTAGAAAAGATATGTGTCTAAACATGTATCTAAATATATCTCGTAGTTGAGATTTAGAAAAAATATGAATGAAGATATGTATTTAGATCGTATCTTAGTAAATCTTACATATATGATTTAGAAAAGATATATTATGATATGTATTGAGTTTTCTTAAAAAAAATGAAAATCTTAACCGGAGTTTTTAAAAAAAGATTTAGTTAGTTTTTTTTTTTAAAAATGGATTCATGAAATTAGATTTTTTAGGTTTTTCTTTAAATAAATAAATAGTTAAGTAAATGTAAATCTGGCTCGACTTTTAAAATAAAAAAATTCTACTTACTAAATATTTTATAAAAAGAACTACGTTGGTTTGATCTCGACTAATAAGTATATAAGCACTTTCGAAGCAACCGTATAAAAATAATTTTATTTTCCTTTTTCTTGAAAAATTTGTAATAAAAAATAATAATAATAAAAAAATCATTTTAGGAATATTTCGCATATTTAGGTATATTTTTAGTATTTTTTTAGAAAAATAAAAATAAAGCCCATTAATTGATTTTTTATTTTTACATAGTGATTTAGTCATAATAGGTTAGCCCTCAAAGTCAGTCTTTTCTTGTTTAATTTTCTAAAAAATAATTTTCTTAGGAAATCCATGGATCAGGGGCCAAATTAGGGTTTTCCCACCCTAAAACCCGCGAAAACCCTAATTTCATTTTTTATCAATTGAATTGATTGGTGATTCCAACTTTTAAATTTTTTTTTAAAAAATATTTCCTTAATTTAATATCAAGTAATTTATATTAAGTGGGTTGGGTTTAATATGGATTAAGTTAAGAAAAATGAAATAGGGCTCGATACCACTCCTTTGTCTGTTAGAAATAGGCAATGCCTTTCTTAGCAATGGCATCATTGAGGACTTCCCTAGTCTCCATGTTAGAGACAATCTCTTCTATCTCTGATGCCCTTCCTTAGAGCTCTCGGATTTGTCATTCCAACCTTACTTTAAGACCAATTAGCTCTAGTGAAGTGGCTTTAGCACCATTGTACTTAGATGCTTTCATTGCTAACTTGACTTGTAGCTTAGAGACTGATGCCTCCAACTCAGTATTCTCTCTCTCATGTTGGGCCTTAGCCTCCCTTTCTTAATCTAATTTCTAGGAGAGTTGGGCCTTGATACTCTATTCATCCTTGAACTGAGCTCTTAAGTCGTCGACTTGTTTGGTAGTACCTTCAACAATCTCTCTGTCGTTTCACATCCTTTAGTCTCCCTTGGAGCCCAGCCAATTACACATAAGAGCAATGCAAGTACTGGTTAGCCTTGGTGAACTTATTGAAATATTTATTAGTAGAAGACTCTACCTCCTATAGATCCTTCTCAACTCTATGCAATGCTTCCCAAAAGCTACCTTTTTCTGGACGGTATTATCTTTGCTCAATTGGAGTAGCACCCAAGCCGTAGTACTACAAAGAAACATTAACTGAAGTTAGTTCGATGACAAGAGCAAACCACATCAATGTAAAGGGGTAGAGGCTTACTTGCTAAGTGAGCATGCTTAGGTAGCCTACCATCTCCATTAGATCACCCCCACGTACCTTCGACATTTCCTTGAGGATGGCCTAATTGCTAAAGGTGTAAGACCCTAATGAAGCTTGGTAGCTGAAAGTGTGGTACCATAGCATAATGTCATTACTTGGATTTCCCACTTCGACCTCAAGAGCTTCCTCTTAACCCTCTTCATCTCGGCCTTAGAATTGTGACGGAGGAGCTCTTCATTTTGTGAGATTTATGTTACCTCCTTGAACAAGTCCGGTTCGATCCTTAGGAACCTGAACTTGTTAAGAACATTAAAAAATTCATCATCGAGTTTGTCCATACACTTGTACAGGTGAGTCATTGGCCACTCATACCATGTTACCTAGCTTAGGGGTACCTTCCCTAGTGGTTTTTGTTTCTTAGCTTCGAGCACTGCTTCCCTAGAAGTTTCGAGAGCCTTCCTCTTATGCCTTACCACTTTAGACGGGGTAGTAACCTCAGCCATCTCCTCATCTCCTCCCTTAGGAGGGTTAAGCATCTCGATGTCTGGCTTGTCAAGATTGGCGGATTCATCCCTTCTAGTAATGGGTTCGGAAGTAGGGAAGAGGGTTGGGGAAAGAAGAGCCATGGGTATAAGCTCGGTAGCCAATGGCTTTGCCTAGGGACTAAGAGGAATCCCTTGGGGTAAAGCTACTGATCCAACCTTGCTGATCTCCCTAACCCTTGACCTTAGTTAGCCAGCCTTGCCCTTCGAGTCAGAGGCCTTTTACCTGGCTTGTCGATGGCTCATCAGTTCATCTACAAAGTGATAGGGAACCCTCTTATCTAAATTTTTTCTTGTAAAGAATCAAAATAAGCAGTAAGGAAAAAGAAAACGAAGCGAAAGAAAAATACAAAACACTACTATTCACCAACTCTACCTTGAATAGCTAGACAAGGAAGATCAGTCCCCTATTTTTTTAAAAGAGACATTAAACGAATCATCTCTACACTAGCACATCAGATGAAGGCATTCGTAAAGGAAATGAACCTGTACCTTCGGCCTACTTCTTCACTACAACCTTCTTCATGTTGAGGAAGAGCTTAAAGATCAAATATTAGAAGTATCTCCTCACCATCTTCACCGTATTTATTTCCTGGCTATCCTTAAGGGACATGAAGGCTTGAATCTCTCGTATGGCCTTGGCATTACTAGGGCCAAGCTCCTTCTATGCCCCGGTTTAGACTAGTTCGATCCACCTCATCTACAAAGCTACCTTCTCAGGCAACTCAACTACCATGTAATCATCTTGCCAACCCTTTATAGAGTCCATGAGGCCATAAAACAACTTCCTCCCTAAACAAGGTTAGAGGTACAACTAGCCTCCCCATGCTCTTTTACATGTAGAAGTGGTTGAAAAGCTCGAAGGTGGTCTTAATCACTAAATACTCACATAGTGCCTGAAAGACCTTCAACACCGTCCACCCATTAGGAGGGAGTTGTATCGGGCTACATTGGTAAAAGTTGAAGGGTTCCTTCTCAAAGTTGCTTGGGGGGAGGAGTTGTCCAAACTCTAGACACTTCTTGAACACCATAAAGTGCCTTACTGACAATAAGGTTACCCTCCCTTCCCTGCTTGGCAATCGTACTGTTTATCCAAGGATTGGCTTAACGATGAAGTTGCCCAAAATCCAATTAGGAGCAGACGCCTTACGTTTACTCATAAGGCAGCTAGGCCCTTGCCTGTCTTAGGCGCATCAAGCAAATCCCTAGGGTGCTGTAAAGGATAGTACATGTATACATCCTTGGGGATGACATTGATAAGATTTGTTTTGTTTAGACCCTTCACCACCATCTTGGTAGAGAGATTGAGTTGTGCCAATGATGAGACTTTGTCATCTCCTGTAGGGGGTAGATCACTCCTTATAGCCTTAAAGTTGGTGAGGTTGAACTTTGATGCGTTTAAAGGTATCTCACCAACACTGGTTGACATGATGATAAGAGAAAAGAGAGACAAAAAGGTTTGAAGAGAAGTTTACAGAGAATCTTGAAGTGGAAGAAACCAGTTGTAGTAAAGAGAATGTAAAAAGAGTGATTTTTCACAACAATTGTGGTATTTATATACCAAAAGCTTTGGGAAATGTATCAATGGTTACAGGCATTTGTATCATCATGAATCCCTTGAGATGTTGCGAAGTAGATGTATAGAGTCAGCTATGATCACACAATCACATTCAAAAGACAAAATGCATGCAGTTGCATGCCTACCTGTTGCAACAAGACATAAAATGTACTGAAAATAAGCTTGATAAAGTTATGATTTAAAAAGTTACTTTCACAAGAAGGTTTCCTAAGGTCCCTCCAACTTCCAAGAAAAGACTTGCCCAACACTCTAAGGACATTTCAAGCCTTTGCTCACAACATTCTTACCTTAGCTTACGCCACCTACCTCGACCCATCACCTTAGCTTAGAAGGTGTACGTCTTATCCTGGCCTAGTGGAAGCATTGCTCAAGCCTAAGAGGATGGAGCTTTTATGCCTCACCTAGAAACGGTCTCATGCACTATTACCTGGAGGGCAGTCTAATCGGACTAGGTATGCTTATTAGACCCCCAACCCCTCTACCTTAGCTTCATTACGACTCGAGTATCTCTACTTTGACTTCACAACAGCTCGAATACCTCCCCCTTAGCTTCGCCAAAGCTAGGGCATCTTCGCCTTGGACTCTTACTTGACTAAATCAGCTACATGCTTGAGAAGTCCATTCTTCCCTCTCTTTGCCTTCACTATGGCAATGAGACTATAGGGATGCAAGTGTTGATAAGGCCCTTTGGACTTAGGCTTGAGTCAACGTACTTAAGCTCACTCTTCCAGCCATAGCCGCTTTCGACCTAAGCCTAGAGTTCAGCCTACCCAATTGAAACAACTCTCCAACGGCTATAAGTCTTTGGATAAGGCTAAAGGACCAAGTCTACAACTACTTCCTCACTTTCTGGAC
The DNA here is from genome assembly GCA_024138015.1 of Lumnitzera littorea. Classification (NCBI taxonomy): domain Eukaryota; kingdom Viridiplantae; phylum Streptophyta; class Magnoliopsida; order Myrtales; family Combretaceae; genus Lumnitzera; species Lumnitzera littorea. Next base: position 12,775,875 of record JAMXBB010000009.1, on the reverse strand, counting down.
CACATCAACTACCATACGCTTGCTCTCTCATATTTGTGAATGTAGATTATTCTCACTAACTACTCTCCAACTATTAATATCACTTTTCTATAAATATAGAGCTATGATCCAATAGTAAAATACTTTATACTTTGTACACTTGAGCCATTTCTTTACTCTTTAGCACTCATGTTCTCTAAGACTTCTTGTTGACTTAAGCATTAGAGTGGCTGCACCAGACAACCCCCTGGTGCCCCCTTACAGCCTTCTATTTTGCAAGCTCTCTTATTCGTACAAAGCTTAATTTCCTCACAATCACTACTAGGAAGAACTAGAGATGACACAACTAATATTTATTTATTCCACTTTTAAATGTTAAACAACCCACAATACATGCTTCGTTGTTGCTTTTAGTAATATATTTCTTAGTCTTATTTTTTTCTTAATTTCATTTGATATACATCGTAAATTCTAAATTATCTTAAATTTTACTTTAAACCCTACGCTATTTTTCCATCACAATCCTCTTTCCATTTCTCTCTCTAACTCACTTTTCTTTTCATTTTATCTCACAAGTGCCCACCCGCGCACCCCCTCCCTTCTCTCTCTTGCCATATGTCTATATCATCAAACCTACCACCATTAACTCCTTAATCTCTCATCTCTCTCTTACTCCGCTGGACCCTATCCCTTTATTTCCCTTCTCTTAATCTCTCTTACTCCCATCCCTTTAATCTCTTTCTCTTGTCCCTCTCAATCTCTTCATCACCATAGGACCCTACCCTACCCCTACCCTCCTACCCACCCACCTACCCAATTCCCCTCATTCTCTTTTCTCATTTTCTCTCTCAATTATTAAATTCAGCTAGCCATTTACTCGACAATGACAAGCTCTTACCTTGTTTTAGTGACCACTTTAAGAATATTCTGATAAAGTTATTTATCATTAATTATTTTGAATATTATAAAATAAAGTATAATGTTTAATTTATTTATTTCCTAGTTGGTCTTCTATTCGGTGACCATTTCGTATTCACCGAGCACTCTTGTTTCGAATATATACGCTATAAGTCGACTTAATCACATTTTTAGTATTGTCTATGTATTGTATTATTTTTATTTTCCTCTATTATTGTAAAAGTAATTATTTTGCTAGTAAATGAGTTCTTGTTATAAATTATATTATATATTGTATTGTATTATTATTATTATAGAGGTTTTATATTATCAAAATTTGTTATATGTGTATTGTATTATATATAGATGTGTAGTATGTTGATACTTGTATCATATATGTACTACTTTAATTATTGGTTGAGATTACAATTATTCCATTATTTTATATTATGCCTTGAAATTATTATTGATGACATTATTATTTAATCATTTCAATTACGATTGTTATTATTATTATGTACTATATGATATTAATTATATAGTATGTCCATTTCAGCTTCCATTTACTATTATGTTTTTCCTTACATATTTCTATGAACTCTAGTATTGTTTGATAATATGTGTGTTTTTTTTATATTATACTAGTTACTAAGCTATCTATTTTAGCACTCTCATTATATGTTTACGTTATATTTTCCTTTCATATATAATGTGAGTGAACAAATAGTATTATATATATATATATAAATAAGGTAACTTTTTACTCTATTGTATTATATATTTATGCTATTTCCAATTCTTATCTTAGACTAATGAATTGATTCGATTAATTTTATTCGAAACATCTGAATTATTAAGTTTATGTGTTATCAAGTAATAGATAAATATGTTCACAAGTAACTTTTAGGTGAAATTTAGTTATCAAGTATCTAAAGGCTAATGTATATGCTTGTTTTCAATTTCAAATATATTCGTTTTGGTTATTGGGTTCCTTCCTTGTTGAGTGGTTTAGGTTGTTTCATACAAGACTTGTAAGTTTAGAGTTTTCGTTAGCTGTTGTGGAGTGATCTCAAGAATGTGGTGTTTACTTGTTGCTTGTACATGTTAGGGCTTAGTAAGTAAATGGGACTAACTTATATACAGCCTAATTAAACTTGATTATTGGTTATGCTTAATCTACTCACTCTAGGGGCCGATAGTAGCAGATCCCTATGGGAGCAATTGTTGATCATATGTAAGGATTCCCTAATGGACTTATATATGAGACGATATAGCTAGAATATTAGATTTCCAAACTCTAGGCATAAAGGACTTAAAGGAATGCTTATATTATATCCACCTATGTATGTAGACAAGATCATGGTATGGTAGGGTTATGAGTACCCCTCTATTGATTGCTAGCCTAAGTTAAAGATAATTAAACTATTGTTTGCTAATATTTTGTTACAGTTGCATTAAATGCATGTGTATGTTTTAGTGTGGCATCCATATGTATTTGTGCACTTGTATTGGGCTTTGACTCATTCTTCTATTTTTATAACTATAAGTCAATTTGATAAATTCATGACAAGTATGGAAATTGCTATCATTAGGCTGGGAAAGAGTGGTAGTTAGTTTTGTATGTTATAGAAGATCCAGATTTAGTTATTTTATATGTTGGTCACTAAAGTGACTCACTTATGAGTTACTCGAATTGATGTATTTGGAGAATTATTGTTTTATATTAGATAATCGGTTATTATAAGTGATTTTGGAGAATATAGTTAGTTTTAGATCCTTAACATGTTTTTGATTGGTAAGGACATGTGGCGAGTTATAGCACTCTTAGGTTTCGGAGCTTTACATTTATGTTTCTTATTTTAGTTTTATAATGCTTTCTTTTTTCCTAATTTTCAGCTCCATTATTGGTGTTAAGTCAAATTTATAATTTTAATAGAAAATATGAGTTCTTGAATAAACTACTGGAACTTTTATTTCTTGCTGTTGTTATTATTAAATGGTGTTTGTTCAATATTCTTATTGGATTGTTATTATGGTTCAAATATGAATTTGATATTTCTTTTTTCTTTTTTCTTTTTTTTTTTTTGCCCCCAACTTTGTTACAACTTAAGAGAGGGGTTTCAAGTGCGATCTATTTTGTTGGGAGACCAATGTTCATGCCACTAGGTTACAATGGCCTTATTTGTGTTTGACATTTCATAACTAGGCTAAGAAGCGAGTCTCCAAAATGATGTTCCAATTTCTCATAGGAATTATCTTTGAACAATGATTTGTTGAGCAAGTTTTCTACTAACTTCTTAAGAAAAAAAAAAAATATATTCGGTCTGATATAACATTAATTTTTTTTATTGCTTTTTCTCTCATGTACTTACAACTATTCTATTGATTCATGGGAAAAGTATATTTTTAGTCTTTAATTTTTATTTGCTTTTCTAATTGAATCTTTAACCTTTTCTTTCTTCTATTTGAGTCATAACGATTTCAAAACCTTACAAAACTAGAACTTCTACAAACTCGTTAAACTATCCATCTATCTATGACATGTATCAGCTTTAAGTTGGATTACAGTAATTAATTTAATATGTCACACCTTGATGAGTTCAAAAGTTGATAGTCTCACTATGTATATTGACAATTTTTGCAATCAGTGCAAAATATCCTAATCTTATAAATATTCATTATACATAAGGCTTTAGAAAAAATAAATGTCAACACTTGAGGAATAAGACACTTTATTTGAAATATTATTTATTTATACTTACAAATGTATAGAATCCCTTTTAGGTAGTTACAAATGTATAATATTCTTCTTCTTTTAGGTTCATCTTCTGAATCCTTTGTTAAGGTGAAATGTGAAGTTGCAATTCAATGCCATCTACACAATGGTGATTGGTATGTAGCAAGACTAAAGAAAACAATCCCACTTTAGTCTGAGTTTCAAAGAGTTGCACACTATAGCCAAATGCTCATGGGATTAATCTCTAACCAATAAGAGGTTGTACAATGAACATTCTCATTGTCTCCTCTATACCCATTCTAGATTATCCTTGATACTCTTTAACTCAAACGATGATATTCTCTCTTGTCACTTAGTTCTACAAGGTTAAAAAGAAGGAAACCACAATATTTCCTCACCGTATGAGTTGTGCTAGTGGGAATCATGCAATAATTCATGATGCCATACATGTGTTGATTTTTAAGGTCAAATATTACATTAATCAAGTTAAGCAAGCAATCAAATAGTTTAAATCAATTCCAAGTCAGAATATTAAATGAATAAGCCAATCATGACAAATGGTTAGCTATAGTTATTACATCTACATGTACTATATGCGCATAAATAGCTAATTACCATCACAAATAATATAATGACTTACTTTCTCTTATTAACACAATAAAAATGACTATAAAGCAAGCCACTTACCTGGATTGTAGATGCTTAAGATCCTCTTGAAAGTTATGTTGAAATCTTATAAAAAGTACACTATTAGTTATATTTTAGAGTTTAGTTAGTTTATACCATAGAGATAGTAAATTAGTAAGTTTTTAATTTGTATCATTTTATAGATCCTAGTACTTTATTATGTACTTATAAAGGAAGCGCTAATATTCATAAAGGAAAACTTAGCCTTTATAAAAAATGTAATTGTTATATATTTGTATGTATATGATGATTTTGGAATGTAGTTATATGACAGTTAGGGTATGAGAATTAAAATAAGATATTATTAATGTAAAGCTACTATAAATAATAAAATAAAGTTATAGGGATATTTAAAATATATGATAATTAGTAATGGCTATTATTCAGGAGTATTTATATATTATATGTTTCATTGTACATTCAAATTTTTTAAGTGAGAATTAGGCCAAAATACTAAGCAAATTATAAAATAATTTAATAATTATCAAGGATAGAACAAAATTCCATATTAAACATAGGAAACCACGAGAAAAAGTTTAGGTATTTTAAGAAGTTTATTGATAGGGATTTATAATTTTTCTTTAAAACTAGCATATTTTAGTAAAATAGGCAAAAACTTACAAAAAATATAAAAAATACTAAACATGCAAAATAAATTCTAGAAAAATATAATTAGATATATAAGTAAAGGACTTACAGTGAAAATAGCATCTTAAAAAGATAAGAAATGAAGTTACGAAGAATCCTATGCCAAAAACCACCTAAACCACTAGAAATAGTTGCTTAGGCCACCATCCACCACTACTAAAGTATCTACCCACCTTAAGGATCCCAAAATTGGAGAACAACACCTCCTTATGAATTTTGGGAGCCAACAACTTAATGTGAGGTGAATTGAAGGGAAGGGCAATATTTATAGGTAAGGAATATGATTTCTTTAATTTTTTTTCTATATTTTTTATTGCTCCAAAAATCACCAAAAAATTACCACATGTTAATGGCAAGGTGGAACGTATTGGGTAAAAATTTCACAAATTTTGGACAGTTGGTTGAAGTTTTAGTGAATTATTGAGGAAGTTATCAATTTTTTATTAAGAGGAAAATACAAATAACCTCTATAAACTTTGATTTTAGTGCGGATTACCCTCATAAACTTTCAAAGTATAATTTTTGCTCTCCAAACCTTTATAAATTGGCAAATAACCCCCATAACCCCTTTTAACTTTGATTTTGGTGTGTAAACATCCTTTAAACTTTAATTTTAATGTATAAATATCTCATAAAACTTTGATTTTAGTGTATAAATACCCTCCCTAAACACCTCATGGTTTTTTTTTTTTTTTAAGGGGGTTGGATGATAGAGAGTGTTTTTATACAAAAATCAAAGTTTAAGGGATTATTCTCAACTTAGGGAGTTGGTTGTCAATTTATGAAAGTTTAGAAACCAAAACTACACTTTAAAAGTTTATGGGGGTAATTTGTACCAAAGTTAAAGTTTAGGGGGGTCCTATGCAATTTCCCCTTTATTAATTTGCTATTTTTTTTTGTTAATTGTTTAAACATATTTTTCCTTTTTCCAAAGTTTGTTAGACATTTTAAGGATATGTTACAACATTTTTGCCATTTGTTGAAGTGTTTTGGATTTTTTTGGCATTTTAAGATGTTTTTATAAGGTATTTTGCTATATTTTGGTATTTTACCTCATTATTTTAATAACTTTTTTTGTATTTTTAGAGTATATTCCCTTACTTTTTATTATGACATGCCATGATGATGTCTTGCATGCAAAGGACATGGGTCCTTATCATGCTTCTTACCTTTACTTATCACTTATTTACTTTCACCTTATTATGAAATTTACTATTTACTACTTAGTTTTTACTTTTTACTACTTATTTTTACCACTAGAGGTAAATTGGTCTTTTCTCATTTTTTCATTAGTTCTATCTTGAGTAAATATGCTAAAGTTACTTTTGTACTTCTTATCTTATAGTAATTATTCTCTTTACATCTCCATATTTCCTATCTTCTATCTAGATTATCCTTTATTTGTTTAATAATTTAAGTCTATTAATCTATATTTACTTTTTATTAGGCGAGCTTTATATTTTAAATTTTTATCCTATTATAGTTTCTAACATATTTCATTATCTAAAAGTAAGCTTAAGGTTAAGTTTTGATCTTTGAAATCCTATTATTGTAATTATGATTTAGAGGATAATAATTTGGATGACTCTCACAATATATAATATGATAAAAATAATAGAGAGTAATAGTAAGGGGGTTAGAAAATTTTGTACAAGCCTTGGCCATATTGGTTTACTAATCTAAGTCTAATGAGAAGCTAAAACATGCCGAAGATTAGTGAAAATATTATTGTACTTAATAAAGTTTCTAATTTGTAAGGTTTTAAGGATGTTGAGGTTCAAATAAAAGAAAAAAAGTGAGAAATCAAGTGGAATTGTAATGTTGAGGACTAAAAGTGTACTTTCTTTATATTTATTTATTACTTTTTTAACTAATAAATAGGTTCAATCAAAAAACAAACACGTTTACTATATAAGTCAGGTTATGGTTTAAGTTTTCATATACAATTGATAAACGAATCATATTATCAATTAAAATTTTCAATACACGACTTGTTTAGATACGGATAGGAGAATGACAAGTTAATATGAATTCCTGGTTCTACATAAAACCCCTCTCGTGATGCTCTAACCATTGACTAACAATGGCATCTAATATCATACTAAAACTCTTACTCAGGATTTCACTAAGAACACTCAAGAATGCATTTAGATCTTCACCTTTTCTCTCTTAGAAGGTCGAGCATTGGTGACCTTCCACTCTCTAACTCTACAAGATTTCCATGGAGTTCAAGCCAATTTCTCGATCTAATTCTCTAAACACCACCTAACCATTTTGAAAGCCTCTTCAAGCACCGAAAAGACCATTGTGATAAGCGCGGTTCGAAAACCCCTAATTCCATTTGCTACCTAAAAATTTGATGGCGACACCACCACTAGTTCGAGTTACTTCTAAGTTCTAAAGCAATCGAGATGACATAACCAACATACTACTATCTTAACCATCTTCTTTTGCTTTCCTTGTTTTCTCTTTTCCCAAATATTTTACCATCTTTATATTTTTTTAAAAAAATGAAAAATGAAAAAATTAGTGAATGTAGTTTGTATTAATTGAATCTCTTGAAAAAAAGTAAATTGTTTTCTTTAATAAAGTTCTTTTCTAGAAGATAAAGTAGGAGTGTTTCTTTTCTTTTTCCAAAAATATGTAGTTACATTTTTTCTAAAAACAAAAAATAGGAGTCCTTTCTTAAGTAAAAAAAATTAAGTTTTGCTCTCTAGAAATAAAGATGAGCAAAAATAAGAGTCATATACTAAATAGATGCAACAATCTAATTAAAAGGCATTTTTTAAAGAGAAACTTAAAGATGATAATCAACAAGAGAGCAACATTTTCATGAAAGGATAAAAAGATGAACACACAACAAGAGTTCTAAAAGAAGCAACTACAAATGGTTTAATCCTTTAAGGTTACATAAGCATCATAAAGGAATAACTTAATCCTTTAAGGTAAGCATGGCAAATGGGTGGTGAACTTGCCTTCGTATGCCTAGAGTGCTTATGCTTTTCAAATGTCAGGCCTAACATGCTCATGTGCCTAAAGCCTGCATGCCTATAGCCCATTTATTTCGCGTTTCGCATGCTATTCATTTATTTGCATGTTGCCTGTGTACCTGTAAATGGGCTTGGTAATTTCTGACATATACATAATTGTGAGTTGCAAAAGTTTTCCCGAATAGTTGCTTACATGTATTATACTATTAGTACATATTAATATGTCAATTTAGGAAACTATTACTTTTTTGAAAAAATTAATTAAGAAAAAAATTATTATTGCTAATATTATGCATTAGTACGTTAAATTTAATTACTTATTTATCTATACATATTAATATATACGATGCTGGTGATAGTGGCAGCAGAAGTAGTGGTGGTAGAGGTGGCAGCATTGGCGCCTATGATGGTTGTGGCGATGGGATTAGGGGTGACATTGTGGCGTAGGCGATCATGGTGGTGGTGGTAGAGGTAATGGTTAATGGTGGTGCTATGGTGATGGTGGTGACAATAGTAGTACTAGTGGCCGACATTGGTGGTGGTCAATGGTGGATGTAGTAGTGGTAGTTAGCAGTGGTCGAAGGTCGGTGGTCAGTAGTGGGGACAGTGGTTGCTAGTGGTGATGATGGTTCGTTGTGGTGAGTAGTGGTGGTTGATGCTGAGGTGGTGTTTGGTGGTGGTCTACTATAGGGTAGTAATTTGTAGTGGTAGCAGTAGTTTGTAATGGTAGCATTGGTTGATGGTAGTGATAGGTGGTGGGGGTGGTAGTCAATGGTTGTCTAAGATGATGGTGATGGTCGATGGCGATGATGGTTAGTGGAGGTCGGTAGCGGCGGTAGTTGTCTATGGTGGTGGTGGCGATTGTAAACGGTGGTAGCATTGGTGGCTAGTGGTTGTCCTTAGTAGAGGTGGTGGTTAGTAGTGGAGGTGGTGGTCAGTGGTAGTAGTGGTGGTGGTCCGTAGTAGAGGTGGTGGTTTCCTAGTGGTAGTGCCAATGTTCCGTGGTGGTAGTGTTGGTGATTGGTAGTGATGGTGATGGTGGCGACAACAGTTGTCGTTAACTTTGAATGAGATTTTTTTTTTTTGGGAAAAATAAATTAGTTGGTATAGATATAATGATATCTTTATTAATTAATATAAATCTTAGAGGAAATTACATAAGACCCTCCTTAAACTTTGACTTTAGTGTAGATTACCTCTATAAATTTTTAAAGTATGGTTTTTGGTCTATAAATTTTCATAAATTAGCAAATAACCCCTTAGATTGAGAATGATCCCTTAAATTTTGATTTTGATGTGTAAATACCCTCTTAAACTATGAGGTGTTTAAGGGAGTGTTTACACACTAAAATCAAAGTTGAAAGGGGTTTTGGGGGTTATTTGTTAATTTATAAAAGTTTAGAGACCAAAAACCACACTTTGAAAGTTTAGGGGTATAATCCACACCAAAGTCAAAGTTTAGAGGGATTATTTGCATTTTCCTCTAAATCTTATTCATATAATACAATATATACGTGGTGTATTTAATATATGTTTTATACTTGATAATTAATATGTGATTAATGAAAGAATAGAAAGGAGGAAAAGAAATGAAAATCAAAATTCAAAAGGTACAAAATGAATTAGAATAAGGATATTTTATTAGAAATTTGATTTTTTTCCTTTGTATTAGTGACTAACATGATGTTTGATAAAAACCTAAAAGGAAAAATAAAAACCCTAAATTTCTCTAAATGGTATACGTAGAGAAGTCAATGATTGGCCTTATCTTTGTCCTTGGTTGTCATTAGTTGTTATAAAGGTAGAAAGACAAAGCCAACTAACTGACAATATGCCTGCTAATGTTGCCACATTTTCTCAATACATTGGCCTTGATGTTACTGCTCCTCTCTAAGGTCTTAGAGATTAGTCCTATTCCTTATTACCATTTTGTACATCTCCCGTTCTATTGTAGATCTAGTCATATCCCTCTCATACATTTCATTTATACATTGGTACATTTGTTGCATGCTAAAGGGAACATTTGATCCATGGATCTCCTAATGATTATGTGCTTCTTCATGTCCCATCCCGCCTTGCTGACCTTGCTAGTCGAGGAGTACATTAAGAAGAAGCTCATCATTTTCCTATTATTGAGGGCGTGCTTGTTGCTATTGATGTTGTTGTTGGCTAACCTTATAAGACTCCCTTATATCTTCATTCCTCTCGATTTGAAGCTTTTGCTTCAACCTATCTAGTTTGAGTAGCTTTAATTTACTATTTATGTAGCCATTTAAATCAATCCCTTCAGATACGATCATATGTGAGTAGAAGTGCCCTTATCCTAGTTGACTGTCCTTCCATACATGTATTAGTGTCATGTAACGGCAAATGATGGTCCTAACATTGACTCATCTTTTGTAGAGGATGGAGCTAATAAGCTACAAATTATCTTTTGAGAAAAAAAATGAGGTGTTGGCATGTAGAATGATAGAGTTGGTAATTATGTGATGGAGAAGTCATGCCACGATGGGGAGGTTACGAGATTTTGAGTGCCTAAGATTCTAAGTAGTATAACATATGGGTAACCTGAATATTTGGACGAAAGCTCCTGTAGCATCCTATTTTGTCGACCTAAAGATGTCACCATTAAGAGGAAGTTGCAATAAGTCATTTATATATTCCAATTGAATCGTAAAATTCCGACCAAACATATAAGTAGAGATATACTTAGTATCGATATCACATTCCATAGCTTGTCCTCATCACCTTCATAAACCAATTTGGTTGTCACATTCGAGTAGAATATGTGAACTATGTTGGGATATGTATCGTTATCTAACTCTAACAACCACTAGAAGCCCATTCATTGAAGTAGCTCTTGAAGTTGCCAACATTAACCAACTCAGCATTGTCATATGACTACGTGACCAAAGCATATCACTAGTATAAATCATGGCTAAACCAATCATGCATTTTGATTGTTAGAAGGTGTTCATCAAATGCATAGGCATTTATCAGACTTGGTGGAGAGGGTATAGGAGAACAGGATTGAGTATGCTTATTCTTAGATTTACTTTGGTGTTTCCTTTATTTAGATTGTGTACGATAGAGGGATTCCATGGTAATTGGGTTTGGTAGGTATTTAGTAACTAAGAAAGTAAAACAAAGGGCTCGGTGAATATGGTTTATAGATATTGAAACATGAGGACGTTTTGTTTTGGATGTGGAAACATTGTAAGTGGAGAATGGCTTTATGTAACCATTCTCTAGGCTACAACATCCTAATATTGAGTACAACGTAGACACAATATAGCCCTAAAGGTCATTATTTTTTATCATTAGGGCTATAATGTACCTACATTAGTCTCAATATCAAGACATTTAGCCCAACGTTGGGACGTTTTAGTCCCAATGGTAGAAAAAAAAATTACCATTGGGGCTACAACATCCTAACGCTATGCCCAACATGGGACATTGTAGCCCTAATGGTCAAAAGTAATTATTGTTGGTACTATAACATCCCTACATTAGGCATAACATTGGGATATTATAACCCCAATAGTCTTTTTTTTTTCGTTAAGTCTACAACATCCTAATGTTGAGATCAATGTTAGGACGTTGTGCCCCAATGGTTTTGGGAAAAAAAAGGCTTCTAAAGAAATTAGTCGCAACAGCAACCTATGGTACAAGCCACATTATGTCCATGTTGAGTTTAACATGGGCATCTTAGGGTCTAACTAAAGGCCAATTTGTAGCAAGACTAGTCTTATAAATACTTACACCTTGGATTGCATTGTCAATTGACAAATACAATTTCTTTATATCCATTTGCTACTAACATGGTGAAACTACTCTCTCTCATTCTCATTTTTTTGGTTTAAGATGTGCATTCAGATCTACATCGATTACGGCTTATCCTTGTTTCCAGCTTTAGTTTAGTACCACTAACTAATTATTTTTTTAGCATATTTCCATGTCCAGACATCAAGAGAAAAGTAGTATTTGAAATTTTTCATTGAAATACAAGGGTAAGACGTTGCAAAATGTCTCACATGCAACACGCATTTGACCAACAAGCCTAGTAGAGGCACTGTTCACTTTTGCTAACACTTGCAGTTACATTGATCTAAAGGAGAAAAATTGATAATGGTGCAAGCATGGAATGATGTGTCTATTACGAGATCATCAAATAATGAGGAGATCGATAACTATAAGCTTGAGGTGGTTAACTAGGTCAATTTGCTATAGAAACATAATTCAATAGATATGAACTAGAAAAATAAATAAACAGATTGATAGATGTGCTTATGCGTACTTGGGTAGTGCAATATTTAAATTATAGGTTTCTTGTCTTGTAAAAGTTAGTAACATTGGCACGTTCCATGCAAACGTTGCATGAGCAAGAGGCTTGACATTGTAGAAAACGTACCAACATTAAGCTTTTTGCCTAAAAATTTTTACTTAAGCAGGAGGCCCATGTGCAGATGTTGTAGCATCCCCCTTTCCTTTGTCTTATAAATACGGGTTGCACTACCTAGATTGGCCACATTTATCCTAACATTCCTTCTATTTAATTTCCTAAGTTTCCTAGAAATTTTAGCCTCTCTAGTCTTCACTCTCTAAATTGTTGTCTTTATCTACGTACATTTAACAATCTAAGGAAGTGGAAATCCTTATAACAACTAATCGGCAATTAATGAATATGATGATTTGTGGATCTTTGATCAAGGGAATCTTAGTCGGTGTTACACACATTTATTAAATGTTATCGAACAATCGATCTTAAGGTATTCACCTACTATCACTCTTGCTGTTACCCATGCTAATGCAATGGCCACCTTCAATGGCTAATGGGAATGTGGATGAATATGAGGATTTTAATGTGGTATGTGTCTTTTGGAAATGTCTACCATTAGTGAAAGTGAATTTATGTCTTTAGTTGGTATAGATATCATTTGTAAATTAAGAAATCGAACATATTGTAATTATATTTGTCTTGTTATGGCTAGGAGGATTTCATAAAAGACCCTTCGTGGACCAAACTGCATAGGAGATCACTAAGCAATATTGCTTCTACCATGGCCAAGGGTTTTTCCGAAAGATGGAAGAGGTGGACAAGTGACATTTGGAATTATTTTGTCATTATAGCCAGAGAAGATGTTGCTAAGTGTATGACATGTAACAATCCTTTATCTGGAAAGTCTAAGTCAGGAATGGACCACCTTACTTGACATTAAAGATGCATCAAAAGAAAATTGAACCATTGGTTAAAGTCTTAAATGCTCGATTGACAAGAACTTTGTCAGTTATTGAGGAAAGTGACACACCATTTGTATTCAACCAGGAGGAGGCACAAGAAACTCTTGTTTAGATTATGGCTAAATTAATTGGTAATATAGGTTTAGAAGGCCTTAGCCACTTTTTACAACTCTTACATCCATCAAAAAGTAAGCTAAGAGCCCAAACTTGTACGAGTTGTTGAGTGCCTTTGTCTAACCGATCATGATTCTATCTAGCAGCTATTATCCTACCAGCAATGTTATACTCTCGAATATTGTTGATATTATTTATATGTTAGCAAACTTTACAAATGAGTTGTTACTCTTTCCTACCATTGTGGGGATGAAGGCTAAATTGCTTGTATACTTTTATCCCTTTCCTCTCTTATTTTATGTTGCAACAATGATGGATCCACGTTACAAGTTCCATGGTGCTTATAATTTGTTAGAAGAATTTTACTGAAACGTTAGCATGGAAGATGCTACAACTGAAGCTATGGCGCATTGTACGGAAGCTAAGAGCATGCTCAAATCCCTATTCCTCTATCACAAGGGTAGAATGTAGCCTTCATCTCAAACATCCCGATCTAGCGGTCAGACCAATAATTCTCATGCTATGGCTACAAAGAGGAGCAAGCAGATGGCTCAAATAAGCCAGAGTTTAAGGACTACCCATGATGCTACTAGTGAAACTTTCAGTGAACTATTAGTTTATCAGGTCTAACACCTGCGGAAAGATGAGGCTGATGTAGATGTCCATAAGTGGTGGACAATAAAATCCCACATGATGCTTATTTTATCAATTGTTATAAGGGATGTTTGGGGGGCTCTAACTTTAATAGTGTTGTCTGAATTGGCTTTTAGCTTGGGTAGGTGAGTCCTTTGCCCTTATTGCCTTCAGCTTAAAGCTGAAACCAGTGAAGCCATTGTGTGCCTCAAGGATTGGAGGGATGCTTAGAAGAGGGGACAAGGGGTATGAAATCAATTTTTGGCCTTGAGGAAAACGATGAAGTTGTGTAGTCATTCTAGGCAATGGAAAGAGGAGAGGAGATGCGATGGATTGATAATGATGACGATGAGTACTAACTAGGATACATTTTGTTCCATTCCATGGTAAATATTAGTTTTATTGGTGTAAACCTTAGGAAAACAATAGTTGAACCATAATTCAAGTCCGAGTATTCTAAACTGTACAATACGTTGATAAGGCTAGTAACAATAAAAGATTATGAAGTTTAATAAATCAAATTTAACACCGATAACAAAACCTTAAGAATTGATTGAAACCCTAAATCACTTATTAAAACTCTAAAACTAGTTTTCGCACCATTAATCAAAATAAAACCCAAAATTGCTTGAAACCCTAAAATTATAAACATAAACCTATAAAATAGTTAAATATTACTCAACAGTGATAAAATCATAATCGAATGTAATTTTCGATTAAATCGCCTATTCGCACGAAATTTTAATGAAATCGCCACAATAACTTGTAAAAATTATAATGTAACAGGTATCAAATAAATTGATAAAATTTCACAAAAATTTGAAAATTAATTTATGAAGAGAGTTGTTATAATTTATATAATTCGAAAAATTACATATATTTGTTAATAATTTTCCTTTTCCTTCTATTCCATTTCCAATTTATCTCTTTTTTTTTTTTCTTCCTTTCCTCAATTCAATCTCACATCCTGTACAAAACCGAACAAAAAAAAAAAATCAGCAAAATAAAACCCCAAACCAATAGCCTACGTGATTAATTATATTGCCAAGTGTTGGATAAATAAATAAGCAAAAATCTTGAAATGATTAGCAAAGATTGTAGCTTATAATTTAAGCTAATGCACCCATAAATAAAAAGGAAAATCTAGAAACATTCAATAATAAAATCGAAAAGAAAAGAAACCTAGAAGCTTAAAAACTGTAAGAGAAGAAGGAAAGAAGAAGGAAAAGAAGAAGGAAAGAATTAAAAGAAAAAGGTAAATACTTATTTTTATGTGGATGTATATTATATGTATATGTATAAATAAAGTATTTGTATAGTATTTTCTTATAAATATAGCATTATTAATACATGTATAAGTACACAAATACATAAATTGAATAGTATATGTATGTATAAGGCTAGGTATGTATACATGTATATACATAAGTATATTATACATAGGAATATGTGTTATGTATTTTTTTTTTGAAATACATATAATTAGTATTATTTATTTAATATACATATTTTGTACCGTAACCATATATATATATATATATATATATATGTATATCCTTGTATAATCACTTTAGTATACATATATATAATCGTATAGTATATCAATATATATATATATAGTAGAATACCTTCATTAGAGGTAATTATATGTACATAAACCGAAGATATAAGTATGTATTCATATTTATGTATATAAGACTTATATATATGAGTAAATACAAATATATAAATACATGAATGTGTATATAAGAATATGTTTTAAATAAATACATATACATATATAATATGTATAACGTATAGTATATATATATATAAGTGGTATACCAAATATATATTAGCATATATAATATATTTACTAAATCTGTAAATATGTAAGGTGTATATGTATATATATATATATATATGATACCGTAATTTTTCAATAAAATAAATTATAAAATATATATTATAAGTATATACATATGGGTATAATCACAAGGTACATAAGAGAAATAATAAATAAGAAAATGAGAATAGTAAAAATAATAATAATAATAATCATAATAAAGTTAAAAATCTCAAAAATAGAAAAATACAATCAAAATAATAAAAATATTGAATATATGATTTAAATAATTATTAAATCATAAATATGTTAAGAAAAAGCGAAAATCAATATTTTATAATTTTTAAACTTAAATAAAAATTTTTGTGATATTTTTACATCACAATTTATGCTATGAGTCACAACGTCCAAAATGGACCTCGTTACGAAAAAATACGCTCGAAAACGATCAAAATAAACTATAAGTTCATAACGATCCGAGCTAAAATAAAAAAGTTACATGCGATTCGATAAAAAGCTCGAATCGACAATTTCATATAACTAAGCCAAGAAGACCTTACAAATTACAACACTAGTTAGCTTTAAATTTCCAAACTTATAAATTTCTCTTATTCTCAGGTGATCTCGATATTGACCCTGAACTGCCCACAAACTATTACGACCCTTGAGCTAGCCATGACTGAGTGAGTTTTTCCTTATCATTCCATACTTATTTGTACTTGTAATTAGTGAATATAAATTATGATTTATAAATGAATGTGTATGGGGTTGGGTTATGCTTGTGTATGATAATTGTTGTTAATGATGAATCTACTTTAAATTTCAGTAATATAATGTTTGTTGCATAGTAGATTCCCTAAATTGATTGTTTATGATTTGGAATGATCACTGATTAAATATGATTTAACTTTTTATTCGACTAGCAAAGTTAACTTGGATCATGCATAAATCATATACTGTATAACTAATTCCGAGCAGTCACATTACACGGAGGTAGTGAGAGGCCATACGTAGGTTGATTATTGATTATTGTTGATTTTATATGGTGCACATGTACAATATGACCTTACCCTTTCCCGCGGGATGACTAGGTGTTGGAGGCGCCAACCGCCTGGCTATGGGTTGAGTCTAGAGGTCTTCATTTAGGGGTAAGTGAGGGCTGTGTGAACCTACTCACAATCATACGTAAAACTCATTTTGATAAGGTTAGTAATGGATGTACCATTACATTTGAAATACGAAACGTAGAGTTTCATTATAAAATAAGTTCTAATATGATACCCAAATCTGACTATTCCGATGAATCTCTAACCCTGACTTCGGAGGGTATTAAATCTGAGTTGCATGCAGTACCTGATCACCTACATGTATTTATTTGGCATACTGCTTGTTCATGCATTCATTTGGTTAAACCTAACTATTGTATAAACTTGATTACTATATGGTTGAGAGAAAATATCTCACTAAGCTAGTTAGCTTATACCCTTATAGTCTTCTTTCGTAGGCCGACCTCTTTATGGAGTCGAGCCGCCACATGCCCGAGGTTAGTTTTCTACATAGGGTCAGTATAGGAGCTAGATGAGGACGGAGAGTACTTTAAATTAATTATAGATTTGAATATGTAATTTTTATATTAATTAGACTTTAGACACGTTCCAGACTCTGTATCTGTAAACTTTTATGTAAATGGACTATGTGATATGTTTTTATAATATTATTATTTATCATGAAATGATATTGCTTAAGCTTGCACACTTTTAGTAGGTAATGATAGTTGTAGCCTTGTATATCGTATAAAAGGGTCATTAATTGTAAGGGAATTGAATCTGCAGTCCTTTGTACAATATACGGCAACTGCCACAACTGGCCCCCTTGGGTGGTGACAGTTAGGTGGTATCAGAGCATGACTCAAACTAGGTTAAATAAAACCTAATCCTAGACAGTAGGATACCTTACTTGGGAAGATTGAGAGGAGTAGCACTGGGTTAAGTGTTTAAGCTTTAATTTACATACTAAAAGCTATGATAAATAAATTGTAAAAGTAATTTTATGCCTTATTGATTTAGAGGACTGAGTTAGAGTTGTGGACTTCTTTCGTTCTGTTATGTCTTCGAGAGGGAAAGAGTCTACGAGCTTATTGATGACGACTCCAGATTGCTTATGAGAACTTGGCACTGGTAGGCCGACTTTGTACTATCAATGAGGTACTATCAACTTGGTTCCGAAGATTGAGCCCTTATTGGATTGATAAGAGGATCTATTAGATCTTTTCCTCAGTTGGTCATTTCCCTACTGATGAGGAGATGATCTATTACTTAGAGTCAGAGGAGAGTACAAACTGTACTCAAGAGATTATATTCCTAGTTGATGCTGATTCCCTCCCACTACCACTATCCTTTGGCTACAGTAGGATAGTAGGACATAGGATTGCCCTAGTTGTGGACCACCGTACTGACCATCTTTCTGTTATTGCTCAGGATCAAGCCAGAGCTATGGCTAACATAGGGACTAGTCAAGAGCCGTGGTATGATTATACCCATAGCATTGATGTTCTTGTGCCACAGTCAAGGTTCGGATTTGATGGACTCGGTTTACCATTGGATACCCCTGTTATACAGGCTGAGCCGTTACAGCAAATACCCCAGCTGATGAGTTTGAGTATTATCAAGCGGTGACTCATTTGATACGCTTACTATCACACCGGATCCATTGGATTTTTGGCTGCCAAGAGAGTAGGCTCAACAGACCCCTAGTAAGGAGTCCGGTATATATTCCAGTGTTGGATCGACTTTTCCTGGACATAGACAGGAGGAGGGTACAATTGCAGGACCTTCTACCCGACATTAAGAGATGTTTAGGATGATTAGGTTATATTTTTGTTTTGACCGTTAGTATCGGAGTGATCATGCATGCTCCTTTTGTTATATATAATAGGATCATGACTTATCATTTTTTAGAGTTTTCACGTAGTAAGGTTATTATGTATTTTGAGAGTTTTGATGTACTCGAGAGCCTTATGTATGGTGAGGACTTATGTATTATGAGAGCTCTTCTGTACTTTGAAAACTTTGTATTTTGATTTGGTTTGTATATATATATATATATCAGTGGAGTTTTACTCGTTAGAAGTGACCACTGCATAGATGTAACCTTACTATTTTGATAAAAAATGAAAGATTACAGCCTTTGTTACTATTGTTATGATGTGTATATACATGTGTGCTATCTTCATTTAGTATTGATGGCTTTTACAATTATTTGGAATAAGTTGATCAGTATAACTAAATAATTGAAAATTGGTAATGAACTTCACAGTCATATTAGACGTAGAAGATGGCAACCGGATGAGCAAGCTCAACTTGCTCAGGAAAAGGAACAACCTGAACAAGGAAGACAACCGGGAAGGCCTTAAGATAGAACAGATGAGATTCTCGCAGCTATCCATGCGCAGAATGAATTATTAAGAACATATTTAGCTCGAGAGCCAGTACCACCTGTACAAGCACCACCTCCCGTAGTAGACCCGGAGATTCCTTTACCTCCACTACCACCAACTGTACCAGTAGGAGAGATGCCCCAAGTACCTATGGATCTTAG
Source organism: Lumnitzera littorea (assembly GCA_024138015.1). Classification (NCBI taxonomy): domain Eukaryota; kingdom Viridiplantae; phylum Streptophyta; class Magnoliopsida; order Myrtales; family Combretaceae; genus Lumnitzera; species Lumnitzera littorea. Next base: position 12,756,527 of record JAMXBB010000009.1, on the reverse strand, counting down.
GTAACAGCGTAGTCTATTGCTAGAATTTATATGGTGTAACAAGTATTTTGAGAGTGTAGCCAGTAGACCTGATGAAGCAGAAGATTGGTTACATCAAACTGAAAGATCATTTGAGGCATTCGAGATTGCAGCACATCTCAGGCTTATCTATGGTACATACTTGTTGAAAATGAGAGCGCGAACTTAGTGGAAATCAAAACAGAGGAGTTTGAGAGGACCAATAACTTGGGAAGTATTCCAACATGAATTCCTAGAGTATTATTTTCCTGGAAGTTTAAGATTGAAGTATAGTGAAGATTTGTTGGGTATTACGAAAGGGACGCATACTGTAGAGCAGTACGAAGCAGAATTTAATAGGTTATTACAATTTGCACCACCTGAATATCAAACAAGTGATAGATTGAAGATGCAAATCTTTTTTAGGGGATTTGACGCTGATATGAGAAGGAAAATTATGGAGTTTGAACCAAGAAACTTGGCTGATATGGTAGAAAAAGCACGAGTATTGGATAATGCAAAAAGGCAAAGTGAGGATGCAGGAAAACATAAGATCAGTATATATTGGGAAAAGATCTTTTGAAGGGCCTAGTGGAAGTAGTAATAACAAGATAAGAAGATTTGTAAGACTACCAGGAAGATTTCAAAGAAGGAATAATGAACCACCGAAGTGCTAGAAGTGTAAAGGGACTCATTACCCTAGAGATTGTCCCTAATTACAAGGGAACTATTTTTATTGTGGTGAAAGCACACATCGGGTAACAGATTACCCTAAAAAGAATGCTGTTACTTGTTTCATCTGCAACAAGGTTGGACATTATTCTACTATTTGTCCACAACGTACCACTGCAAATGCTCAAGTTGCCAAGCCACCACCAGCTGTTGGACGTCCTACCATTGGAAGAACAATTATAGGACCAAATGCGGGAAATATACGTCCAAGTGCAATAAATGCCGCTAGAGTATATTATTTGGAAGGTAATTGGAGTTATGAGGACTATGTAGAAGAAGATTTGGAGGTACTTGAAGGGACCGAAGAATTTGTAGATTACGAGCTGATAGCNCGAGTAAGTGTTTCCTTATGATTCCATACTTGTTTATGCGTATAAATAGTGAATTTAAATTATGATTTATAAATGAATGTGTATGGGGTTGGGTTATGCTTGTGCATGATAATTATTATTAATGATGAATCTACTTTAAATTTCAATAATATAATGTTTGTTGCATAGTAAATTCACTAGATTGATTGTTTGTGATTTGAAATGATCACTGATTAAATATAACTTAACTTTTATTCAACTAGAAAAGTTAACTTGGATCATGCATAAATCATGCATTGCATAACTAATTCCGGGCAGTCACATTACACGGAGGTAGCAAGAGGCCATACTTGGGTTGATTATTGATTGTTATTGATTTCGTATGGTGCACACGTGTGATATGACTTTACCCTTACCAGCGGAATGACTAGGCGTTGGAGGTGCCAACCATCTGGCTATGAGTCAAGTCCAGAGGCCTTCGTTTAGGGGTGAGTGAAGGCTGCGTGAACCTACTCACAATCATATGTAGAACTCATTTTGATAATGTTAGTAATGGATGTACCATTACATTTGAAATACGAAACGTAGAGTTTCGTTATGAAATAAGTTTTAATATGATACCCGGATCTAACTGTACCGAAGAATCTCCAACCTTGACTTCGGAGGGCGTTAAATCTGAATTGCACGTAGTACCTAGTCACCTACATATATTTGTTTGGCATACTGCTTGTTCATGCATTCATTTGGTTGAATTTAATTGTTGTATAAACTTGATTGCTCTATGGTTGAGGGAAAATATCTCACTAAGCTAGTAAGCCTATACCCTTGTAGTCTTCTTTCACAGGCCAACCTCTTCGTGGAGTCGGGCTATCGTATGCCCGAGGTTAGTTTTCTACATAAGATCAGTATGGGAGCAGGATGAGTTTAGAGAGCGCTTCTGATAGTTTAGATTTGAATATATAATTACTATTATAGTCTAACTTTAGATATGTTTCAGACTCTGTATCTGTAAACTTTTATGGAAATGGATTATGTGTTATGTTTTTATAATATTATTATTTGTCATGAAATGATATTGCTTAAGCTTACGCACTCTTAGTAGTTAGTAATAGCTGTAGCTGTAGCCTTGTGTATCGTATAAAAGGGTCGCCGATTGTAAGGGAATTCAATCTGCAATCCTTTGTACGGTATACGGCGATTGCCACGACTAGCCCTCTCAGGTCGTGACAACGTATATATACGAGATGGGACTGACGAGTTTTATTTCCTTTTGTAGTTGGTTTAAGTCATTTTAACTATGTCAAATGATGTAAATATGTGATTGTGTCATGTAGAGCCTGTCATGTCAGTTAAGTTGAGTCATTAGTCATGTTGAGTTATCGGTCATGTCTTAGTCGAGTTTGGTCATGTCGTATTACTCATCAGCCCATATGTATGTGTGCATTTATTGAGATGTACAGTATGTAAACTACTTAACATTAATTAAAAAGTAACAAAAAGTATCAAGTATTAAAAGAACAATTAATCAAAGACTACAATGTATGCGATAAAGTAACTTATTAAACTTTAAAATAATAAAAAGAAAAGATAATAACTTGTAGGGTTACATAGGTTAAACTGGAATAATGAATATAATGATGACAATAGTTATAAAACTTCCTTATGTTAGAAATGGCTAAATTGAGTTCTACAAGGGAAAATTTAAGGTGGCTCCAAAATACTATCGGTTAGACTAAGGTAGTACAATGAAAGTGGGAATTAAAAATTTGAGATTGTGGAAGTAATTACTGTGGAGCTCATTAAATAAATAGGAGAAGTTTAGCCATTAGGCATCTGATTTGTAGGAAGTTAGAAAATAAAATTTGGAAATCCAAAATTAATTAAATGGGAATCTAGATTACAATTGATGGAAAATTTTTGAGACTGTAATTTCAAGGAAGGGATTTGCTAAATATATTGAATAAGGCAGTAAAGGAAATTTTGTCGACAAAAGTTAAAAGAATACAAATTTTAGTTTTGGAATTACCACCTAGTAGTATTAGGAAAGTAATCTAATTAATTTTGAGTTCCTTAGGTTAAAGTAGGTTAAGGGATCAATATGGTAGGAATAATCTTCTGAGGATAATGATGAGTAAGATAATCAAAATCTTATGGTTGAAATATATCAAGAAATGTAGTAGGAGACAAGGTAAAAGAGAAAACCAATACATAATTGGATATCTAGGTTTGTAAAGTGAAGGAAATATAAAGATTCAAATTTTAATTGAATGATTGTAAAATAAAAGAAATGGGGAGAACAAAGAAAGTTTTTCACATAAAAGTTGCAAGAACATTAATCTACAAATGTTGTTATAAGAGGTACTAGTTAAAACTAGGTGGAATAAGGAAGTAACCCATACCTAAATAACTTAAATCAAAGTAGACCAAGGGATAAAAGAGATAGAAACTCTTTATATTGGAGACAAAAACTCTTTATATCGAAGACTAATAGAGTTTAAGATTAAGTGAAAGACCTTATGGAGACCTCAAAACATTCTTAAGTTAAGTGACTAATGGGGATATGAGAATTTAATCTTGGAATGCACAGCTACATGAAAAATAAAAGGGCAAATCTCAAGAATCATAAGTGTGCAACTATATTGAGATATAGTAGAACAATTAATCGGAATAAGAAGGTACATGGGAGCCACAAGAAAAAATAAGAAAGAAGTACTACGAATATTTCATTTTAGTGATTCAGGCAAACTTTCAAGGACAAAAGTTTTTATAGGGGGAAGAATTGTAAAACCTAATAAAAAAAGGAAAAATAATAAAAGAAAATAATAAATCAATAATATTTTTTATTAAGGGAATGAGGAGTTTGCGTGTGGAAAAGTTTCATGAACCCTAGGTATAAAAGTAGGCTAATGAGTTTCAAAAACCCTTTTTCACCTCTCTATGCATGCAACTTGTGTGACTTAGGGTTTCATGCAAGATTTGAAGTAAGGAACATATTTCAATATGGTTTAGCTCGATTAAAAGGGAAAGATCTAAGGTAAGTGTTGGAATTTCTTGTTTGTTGAAGTTTTAGATAAAAACTTATTGAAAATTCGTTTTTCTGTCTAGGGTAGTAAGGAAAACGAATTTTAGGCCGTATTTTAGAGGTGTTACAACAAGATTGAGATAGGAGAATTCTAGGTAAGGGTAGGAAACATCTTTTCTTAAAGGATTCTAGCAAAATTCAATTAAAAATCCATTTTTCTTCATTAGCCATTGACTAAAACTAATTTAGGGTAGTGTTTCAAAGGTTTTATAGCAAGATCGTGGTGATGGAGGTGTGAGTTTTGGATCCCTAAAGGTAAGACTTAATGCCTAGACTTAATGTACTTTATTTTATGAAAATGTAGATTAGAATGTGGAAGTTTGATGCAAGTTTTGATGGAGGAATGATATTTGAAAGGTGTTTTAAGGAGTGTAAGATGGAGTTTGTGCTTGGGAAACTCTCAAGGAGATGTGGTTTTTGAAAGTGTCAAGGGTAGGGGTGATTTGAAGGGGGTAAACGTTGTTGCAGTCTATAGTTTTCTATAGATTGCAAGTTAGCATTTGGACGCTACCTCCACCAATGTCTAGACACTAGGGGGAAAATTTTCCCAGATTCTTGGTGTTTAGACACCATATGAAATAGCACCCAGACGCTAAGTTTCCTATTACATGCGATAATGTTTTCCTTGGTTCCTTGATGTTTTCTAGGTGTTTCTTTTTATTCATAAACCCTTCTAAATGTTTTCATAACATTAATCTTCACCCAAAATCCTTACAAACCAATTTATTTTCTTAGTCATCTTAGGTTTCTTAAGTGACACAAGTTACAAGCATATGCAGGTTGAGTTGTTGAGTTTAAGAGTGTTGTTAGATAAGCCTAGAGACTAAGCAAGGTGTTCAATTGTCATGTGAGTAGGTTGCGAGGCAACAGTTTTAGAATTTGAGCAAATAGTTTGGTTAAGTATAGGGTATTGTGTGTTGTTTGTGCTTATAGGGCTACTACTTGTTAAATGGATTTAATGACAACTTGGCTTAAATTTTAAAGTGGGTTACATGTGCTTAACTAGGCTCAAGAGATCAAGAAGACTGGTAATCTTGAGGTCGTACCCTAATGACCCTTACATGACTTTGTCTTACGTAGAGTCTTACTTAAAAATGATTTAAGTAGATTTAGGCATGACTGGGACACTTAATTACTTAGTTTTAAGGGTGTTGAGGAGGACCTAATACTGATACTTTATAGTATTATATATTTGGTGTACTGGGGTCATGAATGCCCCTATGTTGTTTGACGACTAAATCAAATATAATAACCTATTGTTTAGTGCATGGTACATTGGTGGATACTTGTAATACATGTGATTTGTGATACTTTGTTCATGTGTATAAGTTTGTCATTCTTTGTATTAGGCTTCGACTAACCTCACATAAATTTTGAGGTATAGGAGCTTGTTTAGAACTTATAGAGTGGTCAATCAAATACAATAAACAAAAATTCTAGGATGGGGTGTAGTGAATGAAATTTTTATCATAAGCTTATTAATTGAACTAGGATGGTTAGAGTTCATTATATGATTTATAATTAAATTTTTAAATTTAATTTAATAGTTATATTGGTTTATTTAAAAACTTAGATTTTATTGAGATAATTATTTTGGGGAATTAAATTTGTAAAATCATTTGCAGGTTAAAAATGTAATCGTTTGGAGATTTAGTTAAAGGTTAGCACTTAATGTGTCAATAGAGGCTAAGGACATGTAGCGGGTTTTAGTGTTTTAGATTTTGGGGTATTACAATGCGTCATTCCAGTAGAGAAAGAAGGGCTCTACATTAGCTTGATTAGTATTATGTTCGTACAATCTAAATTATTCCTAGTTATTTTACTACAAATATTTCTTCCACCAATATGTCTTATACTTATTTCCTATGCCTTTTCTTTCATTTAAACACTTTTAGTCCATTTCTCTCAAATTATGTTGCTTCATTGACCATTGTATTAATTATTTCACCTTATTGTTATTCACAAGAATCTAAAGATAAACAATAGATAGACTTTATGAAGCCCAAAATTGAAGCTCTTGAGAAAAATGAAAGTTAAGGTCTTACTACTTTACTTAGTTAAGGTAAAGGTATGATAGGAATTAGCCATGATGACCCTTAAGTCAAGGCTGATTTGTCAGAAGATGAGGACAACCTGCTAGAAGGTGAAGCTGACCTATCTTATGACCTGCTCTTGCTGAGGCCGACCTACTCTTGTCGAGGCCAGACTGATGATTGAAGGTTGAAGGAAGGAAAAGGAACCATTAGGCATCAAACTTGTCATCTATCGAGAAGGAAAGAGACTAAATAGCTGAGGCCTCTAAGCCAAAAACAGCTTAACACAGTATAGGAAAGCTAGTGCCAATCAATCCACAAGTGTAACAATCGTAGGCCAACCTCACTGGGAGCTCAGCTAAGCACAATAAGACTTCTAAACATCTTACCCCAGTTTAGACACCCGATTGCCAAATGTCCCTTACTTAGGTTTAATCCTACAAATAACTCGAATGACTGTATGCTGACTACTCTCTTAAATGTGCAGTTTTGTATATATTGTAAATGTTTTTCTTATTTCAATTATGGGCCATTTTTTAAGGCATAAAGGCCTTATATATTATTTACAATTTTGCCACTAGAGTTTTAGAATTTACTATAAGTAGCAACTTTGTAATTAGCTAATAGAGATAGATGGAAAAAGAATACATACAGTGATTACACTTGAACAATCCTTTTAAGTAAGGATATTCTTGAGCTCTTATAGCTTGCATTTCCAATTATTGAGTGTGCTTTGCTCTTTAATCTCTCTCGTATTCTTATCAATCTTGTCCTTAAGATTGTGATAAACCACTAAGTTGAGTGAGTTAGTAGGTAGCACCTAACCTCTCATTTCAACCCCTGATTATGTTTATGTCTTGGTGCATGATATTCATATACATTCATTGTTAAAACCCCATTCTTACTCTCTATTTCCCATTCATGGTTCATACCAATTACGTATTCATGGATTTGCATCAAGGTATTGGTTTAGATTGGGTTTACAAGGTTATGTATAGATTAGATAGCTTGATTGAGTGACATAAAGTTGGATTAGTAGCTAAGGGATATACTTAAGTTGAAGGGTATGATGACTTCTTCTCCAATTAGCAAGATTTGAATAGTTTGAATTTTAATAATAGTGATTACAAATCATGGATGGCTATTATATAAAATTGACATCAATAGTGCTTTTCCTCATAAGCAACTTGATGAAGAAATTTATATGCAAACTCCTTAAGGCTATACAAGAACTCAACATTATCAAATTTATTTCTTTATAAGAAGTAAGCATTAAGGCAATGGATTCTTGAAATTTCCAAGTTCTTGTTAAACATGCTTTATTTAATCCATGAGTAATTATTCACTCTTTACTCAACATCATGCACAAGGAATTGAGATTATTCACTATCAAAGATCTTAGGCATGCTCATTTCTTTCTAAGAATTGAGATTCGCTAGACTTCTTGTAAGGTTTTTCTTTCAATGGATGCTTATTTTTTAATTTGAACATTCTTATCGATGTTGAATTTATTACTTCTTTGCCCATAAGCTTGAAGTTAGATGATTCAATGAGAGAGATATAATTGATAATCCATATTTTTATTAAAGATTGGTTAGTTATCTTCTATACCTTACTTTAATCAGGATTGATGATTCATCTATTATATTCTGACTTAATTTCTCTCATGTCCTTGCATGACTTTACATGGTGTTTTTGATGTTCTTTAGTATCTAAAGATAAGGTGTGTTCTAGACTGCTGGTCACCATGTGATACATGTCTTTTGGCACAACATTTTAGAATGATTTCTTACTTTTTCTGCATGGATATTTATTGTCTTTTTTACTCTTTTTAGTATGTTTCATGTATTCTATTTGTAAATTACCTTTTTATCTTTTCCATGTATGCCTTGTAACCCTAATAGGGCTAATATATAAACCCCATTTACTTGTATGTAGACAATTACACTGTTACATTATTGATTATTATAAGTTTCCTTTTCTAAGCAACATTAGAGTTCTAGTTTATCTCTTAACTCTTATCTATTCCCTTTAGCAAAGAGTAGTGACAAGTGACTCTAGTTTGACATTCATAAGTTATATTGAATGCTTGGATTAACTGGTATGTCATATTTGATTGGTACATGCCCGAATTTTGCTAACCCCTTGTACTTTCTTCTAGTTCTTGTTTGTTGTGGTGCTACTTCGTATGTATGACCTTGGAGGTGCATTAGGAGTGATTTGAAATGAAATGATATAGGAGGAGGAATAGCAAGTTGGATATAGGTTTTATTTTATCCTTAACTTAAACATAATAGTAACAAACCGTCTTTAGGTACCTATAATTTGAGAAAAAATTTTAAGCAAATACATGGAAGGTAAGATGTTGTAGGGTAGTATCAGGGCATGGTTATGTTAAATGGGCCTTAGAGCATGGTTGTTAAAATCATGAGTCAAAATATGTTTTTACGAGTTTATGATTTTAAAATGTCTTTCTTAACAAAAATGGATATAAAATAATTTATGTGCAGAATTTTAATGAAGTTATAAACCTTTATATACGATTTTACAAGTTTTTGATTTTACCAATTTTATATGATTTTACCAATTCTGTTCATTAAAAAAAATAGTAAAATCATGGTTTAAACAACCATGACTCAGAATATTACAGTTTATTAATGGATAAGGATTTGAAGTGTGTTGGATAGAAGTATAAAGACTTTTATATGGATTTGATGGATGAAGTTGAGAAATCATACATGATTAGGAATATCGATCAAGTTATTTAAGAAGAATGGATGAGATGTGATAGGAAGCAATATGGATTGAAATAAACTTGGATGAGAAATTTTGAGGAAGTGCTTGGGAACTAAACGAATTTGAGCTACTATTGTGAAGGAAACCATAGGAAATTCATAGAAACTTGAGTATCTAAAGAAATTGCCAAAGGATTTGGTTACATATATATATATCGAAACTAAGGAGAAAAGGAAAGAAGTCTATTTTAAGATAAGGAAATTGTGCATATGAAGGATCATATGTCAAATACATGTGTAAGATTGAGTGGGTTACCTAGGTTAGTTTATGGAAGATTAACCTCAACTAGTAGCACTTGAAGCATTATAGGACAACTAGCACCTTATAGAACCTCAAGATGATGCTCAATTTAGTGTATAGGGTAATCATGAGTTAGTTAAGGATGAACTAGAGGGTAATGTAAAGGAAGATCTAAAAGAAGAGGAACGTGAAGAGGAGGAGCCAAAAGTAGACATTGAAGGGAGATCTTAGTGAGGATATGTAGGTTGTAGTGGTGTAGGCTATAATTGCTGCTGAAATGAATAAAATGGTAAGAGATGCCGAAGGAGGGAAGTCAAGAGCTAATTGAGAATGTAAATCAAAACCTTTATCAGATGCATAATTAGAGCCTAATTGAAAGGATAACCTTATATAGAGTGAGACTATGACTCATAAGGTAATAGCTAATACTGAGGTTAAGGAGTCAAATGATGACGAAATGTATGAAGTAATTAAGAGATATAACTATAACACTACGAGACTATGCTCTTCATATATACACCTTGGCATATGTAGTAAGCAAGAAGACAATGGCAAATCTATGACTTTCGTGACTCTTTTGTTAAGACTCATATATGTTACGACTTTCATGTCTTTTATGATAAAGTTTTCTATCCTTGTTGATGATCTAGTCCTATTGTGTTAGTTGTCAAATAGAAAAGTATCTAGTCTTTGTGAGTCTTATTCATTAAGAGATGTGTCAATTTATTTCGGATTAAGTCGAGTCCACTTGGTTTGAGTCATTCTCTATCTCCTCAGAGTACAAGTTGGTGGAAAGTTAGGATTTGCCAATTTCATTCTTGTTGATATATGTGTTAACTATATGAATACCTAAGATCTTAATTGCTATAGTAAAGCGACAATCGTAGTATAAGACTTATAGACGTGAGAAAATTGAACTAGTTGTGATCTATCTTAAGTGAAATTGGGACTTAGGCATGTGTAGGTGACTAACATTAAGTGAAAAGACATGATGAATAAAGTTATAGAAAGGACAATAGAACAATGAAAAGGATGGCTATGGATCTTAACATAAACCAACCAATGTTGGAATCTAAACTAACCAAAGGAGTAAAATAAGGATTAAGTAGAAGTCCTAGTTAGAATAGTGATACGAAGTTACCATAGAAGTTTATCAATCTTGAGGTGAGAAGGTTATTGAATCATGGCAAAGGTGAATTATGGGTAAAATGTGGTGGTTGTAGTATTGAAGACAAGAATACTACATAGTAAGGGAGATATATTGGTTGCAATGAAGGAATGACCTGAACAGAAAGGGGATGCAAAGAATAAGAAAAATAGAGAATGTAATAGAAAATAAAGTAAAGGGATATTTAGAACTAATTATATTAAGCTTATATTGTACAAGTTAGAAATACAAGATGGAGAAATAACGAAAGTTAAAGTAGAAAGTTTTGAAGTTGATAAACTTGAGATCAAGATACAAAAGATGGTATAAAAAGGTTTCATCCTTCACAATAGTTCATGATTGTAATGTAATTTGAAAATTAGATTTACATAGTGGAAGTGCAGTATTAATTAGTAGCTTGAATATCTTAGATTCTAGAAGCTTCGAAGATGAAATTTTTTGAAAGAGGGGTGGAATGTGAGACCCCAATCTTCGACTTACTACCACAAGCTTAGGATAATAGGCTACTTTTATTATACATAGAACTTAGAGGGTATAGTTAAGGGAAATAACAAAATAAAGTTACTAATGGAAGCTCAGGGAATAAATTTAGTTATATGACCAGACCTTAATTGCATGATATTGATACGAATTAGGCTGGTGTTCAGTACGATTTATGGCTTTCGAGAAAAGTTGTTTGAATTGAGTAAAATTTTAATATGAGGTCATAAAAGCTAGAATAAGAGTCTTAATAAGGTTGATGTCTTGAAATAAAGCTTATATAAAATTTAATTTCAATAAAACATGTTTTTATCAAATACGTTTGCTAATAATTAGGAACTCAACATTTGAGCTGCTAAAACGCTACGAATCCTTATAGATAAATTATTTGACCTACAAAAATAATATGTAGAAGTCAAATAGCATATAATGTGATTATGTAGTTATGTCTTATACATGTTAGATACTCGATATGTAAATATATTGTTGAATTTACTAAATAATTACTAATAATTATAATAAATTCATAAACAAATTGTAAGAAAAATTCCAAGCACACTTGAATTCTCTAGAAATGGACATACCATGCTTTTGTTATTGAGGAGGATGAAATCTAATGGCTACCCTTAGAGCATAAGCAAAAGTTAATCAACTTTACATAGGAATTGGACACTTTAGAAAGGAAAAAAAGAAGTGAAAACAAAAACCCATTGGTCTAACTAATTATAAAAGGAGTTTTAGACTTTTATTGGCTCACTTTGGTCATATAAGATTAATAGACAATGCTCTCAATGTATATAGTTAGAATAAAAATAGAAAATTAAGTGAAAAAGAGGTAGGAATTAGAAAATATAGAAGATGAAGACTTGATACGATGATCATTTAAGGATTGAAGTTTGACACTAGAAGAGGGATTTCCGATAGGGACCTCCAGTAGAGCTCTAGTGACTGGAGAACTAAAATTGCACAAATTTTTGCTTATAAGTTTTATTTTTGTTAAAAATATTAAATGATGTCAAAATATATATATATATATATATAAAATATGGTTTCCTTAGTATTTTTGCATATAGAATTAGAATATCAACCCATAAATTTTAAAATTGGAAGTATTTATATGGGTTCCTTAAGAATAAACTTGATTCTAACGAATTTTGTATGAATTTAAAAAAATAGTAATCAATGTTGTTGTCAGCTAATTTTTGGTGTATATATTCCTCACATGACATATTTAATTTACATAAAAATAATTTTTGATAAACTATACGTTTAATATTTACTAAAATTATTTTGTTGAATCTGCCCTATTTTTCATATAAAAGAAATAATAGGCTTTTAATTTGAATGATTTTTTAAGCTTATTCATGATTTAGGAAGTATTCAGTTTGGATCTTATAATTTTATTTGGTTATTTATTGAATTTAAGCTAATTTTTAATAACATTGTGCTTAAAATCAATATTTTAGAAAATATATGTAATGGCCATATTTAAGAGTTACAATAATCATACCTTAAACTATATATTTTTATTAGTTTATAGTATTTTCCAAGGATGTAATAGAGTATAAACACTAATTATTACATATTTTCCTATTATTTTTGCATATTTTGCAAAGTAGGATAATATAAGGTAAATTAGAATAATCAACATTATAGGAAGGGAGAAGTTCTAATTGTTGTTGCATATGAAGTATACTCATCTTAGCTTGGTTTAATTAAAAAGTAGAAATATTAGAAGTAAATAAAGCACTTTGGTCGAATTAGAAGCTGAATCGGAGATAAAATCGAAAGTAGCTATACTTGAGTGTTCTATGTAAGTTAACTTAAACAAATGAGTTAGGTGAAATGCTGGAGATCCTTAATTGGTAAATTGGGATATAAGCTAAATAGCACTTGATTAGGAATTTCAAAGTTGATCTGAATTAGAGAGTAATTTAGAAGCTATTTCAAAATTTGAATCAAAAGAGAAGTCATAGACTAAATTAGAAACAATATTAGGAGTAAACTAAAAGTCCATAAACTAATAACAAGCTAAAATATATTCACACAAGGTTTGTAGTTAACCTTAGCAGTATTTACTCTTGTTAGGTGAAATCATATATGAAGGAGTTCGCATTAATGAGTAAGTTTGGAAATATATGTACCTTTAGTAGACTTATTTTTACTCCTAACTTTGCATGCTCTATGATGTTTGGCTTGGTTGAACTTAGTTGTGAGATGATATGCTAATTGATGAGTTATTTGGAGCTTCATTTATAAATGTTGCAGACTATGATATGCTCTGATATTGATTTTGGTTGTAGTATTGCTTATTTTTTTGTGCTACATCTACTTAGATATGCACTAACTTAGAAAAAGAAGTCTTAACCTTACCTCCTAAGGTGTTTACTTATGTGAACCTGATATCAAGGTCTTAGAATTGATAAAAACACTAAGTAAAGAATGAGCTAATTTGCAATAAGTAAGCTTGCTTAGATTTAGTAGGTATTACTTGCTATGCGATTTAATGCATTCTTGGCATGGCACAAAAAGGACCTATTGGTCAAGTTTTCTAAAAACCGAGATTTCGTTAGGTTAGTTTTTATATGAAAACCTGAATTTATCAAGTGAATCACTTGATTTATAAAAGCTGTGTTTTCAAGCATTTAGAAATTGCATTGTATCTATTGGGCTAGCTATATGTTGAATTTTTTAATCACTCTTTGCGGTTATTTCTAAGCTATTAGGTTTTGGCAACTAATTGTTGCTTTGCTAGGTTACTAGACGTTGGTTTATGTTTAGATGCCTAGTTGAAGTCGATCGACCATATGAGTTGTTAGATTGGCTAGGATATCAGTACCAATGCACATCATGTGCATAAGCATGGCATATGCTTATTACATTTGCATTGCTTGGTTAAGCTAAAGAATATTAAGATTAAACTAATAACTTATTGTGTGACTAAGATATGGTATTACTTGTATTGAGCATTTATTTATCTATTCTCACTTAGCTCAATAGTAGTTGAAGGGATTAATTGTCTCATCCCTAAGTTACGAATGAGAAGTCAAAGCATTACATTATAAAGGTGAAGAGACGTCAAATTACTAGTTAAAGGAGAGCTTATGAAAGAAGTCATTGGCTTTGGGATATGACTTAAGTATATGAAGGCAACTTTTTAAGAAATAGTTGGTGATGCCTTATAAATGATTTAATGTGGTAGTTGTAGTCAAAAGTGCATATTTGTAAAGGATTTCTACATTGTATATAAGTTTATGATTGTGATACTTTGAGTATGGCCTGCTTGTGTAAAAACTTCTACTGTTGTTAGATATGTTCAATAAGAAGTGATTTGAAATCAAATCCTCTATGAAGAGGAATAGCAAGTTGGATATAGGTTTTACCTTATCCTTAACTTCAGGATGATAGTAACAAACCATCTTCAAATAGCAATAATTTGAGAAAATTTTTTAAGTAAACACTTGGAAGGCAACGCGTTACGTAATTATTCTATCTTTTCATAATTTTATTAATTTAACAAGCTATCTTTTAGAGGAAGAAAAAAAGATTCACTATTTCAACTCGAACTGGGTTTATGTCCTATTTATTAAAAGTTAGTCAAAGGTTATTGTATCATGTTGACTCTAGCTTTAATCTTTTGAAAAGCAAAGAAACAAAGGATTGCTTAAGATTCATTTCTTCAAAGTTAGGTATCTGGACCATTGAACTTAATGAGCAATGTGAAGATTATGCTATATATATTATTTATTTATATTTAGTGTCTAATCCAATTATGTATTTTAATAGTTGATTAATTAGGAGAGTAGTTTTATAGTAACAATATTGTCATTCAGTGAATCAGTAGTTAACTAGTTCTAGTAAAGAAGGTTATTATAATTAAACCTCCATAAATTAATACTCAATAAATAGGTTACCTTTGTAAAATAATATTTTTTTCCAATCCCAACTTATGTTAATTTACAAAATTAGTAATTTCAATAAATTAATAAGATAATATTCCTTAGGAAGACCCTCATATAAATCTATAGTCTCATCAATATTATAAATTAACAATTCTTTAATATTAAAAAGATAATTGGGACAATATACTAGGATAATCTAGTAAAATATGAATATATTGTTAATCATTTTTTCTTGAAATTTTAATTTTGGTGGATTTCATCTCTAACTTTTCTTATTGCTATACGTATTTGATCGGTCATGGTTGATTTTTGGACACCTTTTAGACGAGAGGCCATTATTAAGTATGATTTTAAGAATTTTTTCTACATTTTTTAGATAGCAGTTTCCTTCATCATCATATGTTAAATGTATTTAGTTCTAATATAATGAATTCATAGATGCAAGTGACTTTTATTGGACTTTCTCTAATTAGTTAATACAATGAATATTACTTTAAGTATTAAAACCAATGAATGCTATTTATGTACTTATTCTCATAAGTATATATGTACAATAAATTTTCTTTTTAAATTAATTTACGAAATATGATAAATATATTAGTGATATATAATATCTTTTTATGTAATTCAATTTATATTCATTGAATAGAAAAAATACTCTTTAAATTAATAAATTATTGATTTATCGATTAATTAATACCTCTTTAAATTAATAAAATTTTACGGTTCAATTTTATTAATTTATAGAGGTTTTATTGTAATTAATTATGAAAGACTTCCTGATTCAATAAGTTCCACAATCAACACAATAATAGATCATCTATAGAACAACGACTTAATCTTAAGTTTTTATCAAAAACCAAATTGGATATATGGTGTAATTCGAACAAGTTCTAACCACCATTTTTCAAAGATATTATATTTTCTAAATATATTGGATTTTTCAAATATGGAAAAAAATATAAGAAGTAAACATATTAATAAATGACGTACTCCAACATAAAAAAAGTACCATTAGAGAAAAATAAGAAATAAGTGTGTCAAAGTTGAACAAAATAATAAAAGAACTCAATTATTTATAATATTACAACAAACCCAACCATGTTATTGAAAAATAACAACCTCATGATATATTTATTTTTAAAATACAACAAAAAGGAAAAGAATAAATAGAATTTTCCTTTTTAATCTACTTTCCTTTCTCTCTTGTTTTCTTTTTCTCCAAATACTGTTACAGTACCTGGAAAATAGTTAATAATTAGGTAAATAAATTAATTATAAAATTATTTAAAAAATAAATTAAAAATAAATACAAATCGCTCATCCCATTTTGTCCACTAGCCCCATTAAGTTAATAATGAGAATATATCTTTTGCTTTTCTTAAATTATATAGATCGTTATAGGATTTTTAAGTATATTGTGAAACGCGAAAAAGAAAAAAAGAAAGAAAGAAAAGAAAAGAGAGAGAAAGCCTATTCCTTTTAATGATATATATAAATATAGATAAGACATATATGATTTAATGTAACTTAACATAGGAAGGATTTAAATCCTTATTTTATTGAATTATCATTGATGTTCAAATCATTTCATAACAACACGCAGATTTTTAAAAAGACATGTTTCAAACAAGCAAGTAGCACCACACAATAATACGTTACATAACTGGTTCGATCTTCACGCCTTTGATCATGAGCCCAGATTTCCAGACAGGGTCGAGCTGCTCCATTTGAAACTCTACATTCCCTATGGTCCTTCGATCGATTTGAAACTCACCCACCTGGTAGTCCATCCATTGGTGTTGCTGAACGCACAGTTGCTTCTCCTGTACCCCATCATGAAAAATTGATGTAAGCGGTGAATATATATACACTTCTATATCATATCCTTTCACCATATAGCTATGAAAAATGAGGGTGGAAGAATCGTTGGTTCAGAACTATTCGGTTTCATTTCAAATCCCATTCAAGTTTGATTTGATTATAATCGAGTGCGGTTTGTGATTAGGCTTATTTGACTTGATGAACTTATAAGCCTAGTTGAGTTTGAATTGCTATTAATCATATGCCAAGTTTTATTGGATTCAAACCTCTATTCAGAGATCCAATCTGATTTTACAATAGAATATTTTTTAGACTATCGAGTCTAATTCCAAACAAGCTTAGCTGAACCAAATTCGAATTTGTTTAGTGGTACTCAAGCTTAAAACTGAGCTCTATCAAACTTCAAGTTTTCAACATTTTAATTGAGTTCGAACTCGAACTCTTTATTGTTTAACTCGATGTGATTTATTCACATACCATCCTCCCCCAAATAACGGTCCACTCATTCAATAATAATAATAATAATTTGGTCATGACAGGATGAATTCGCCAAAGGAAAGATTGCATTACCTGGCGGCCATATCCTGGGATATTGAGCCTGAAAGTGACACGCAGGTTCTTATCCCATGTATTGTTGCCTTTCAACATGAAGGATACCTTGTATTTTGCGCCTGCTGTGAGATTCACGGTTGAAAATTTTCCTCCCACTTCTAGCCATCTTATTTGCTTCAAACAAGCCACTTCAATGTCAGGAAACCGGCGATTTCCCTCCCTGTAGGTTTTCTCAGTAGTTCAGATAATAACCAACAAATTTTGTATAGAAAACTTTAAATTTAGGATTTTAAATATTTGAGAGACGAGAAAAAAGTATGAATACATTTATTTAATATCTGCTTGAACAGTTTTACATGTAATTATATTTTCCCTGATATGAATGCGAATTATATCAAAGTTTTGTTAGCATTTTTCATGTTTATTTTTACAGTCTTTTTTTTTTTTTGTTCATTTTAATAGTGGCCACAACAAGAGCATGTAACCATTGAGATGATACTTCACGAGTAATCGTTGTATTTGCGGATTTAAAAGTTGCTGTAAAATATCATATTTTTAAACCACTAGTAAATAATGATGGTTTAAAAGTGTTGGGTATACAACAATAGTAAAATAGATTTTGCGGCTGTTCTTTTAATTGTAAATTTTGAAAAATATCCCTCATAATGTATTTCAATAGGAAAAATTCTTGAAGTAGATATTTATTGGGAGTGAGCAAGTACATATAGAGTACCCATTTGAACTTTACTACTCTGAGTAGATTCCAAGTAAATGATAAGAGTTATAGGGTATGTTTCGGATACTAATTTCTTAAAAGCTGCTCTTACATGATGAGATATAGATATGAAGTTAAGATAATCCATCTCATCTTAAAACCTATATTCTAATGTATACGAGGTACAGGCTCTATGGCACTTTATACCTACTTTGTAACACAATAATTAAATAATATTAATTAACAAAAAAATCAATCTTATTACTTTTTTTAATCTCAATTTTAAAGAAAATAATAATAAAAAACCTAACTCATAATAAAATTCGAAGGTTATATGCAGCTAACATCTATTATCTAGTCCCTCTCTCTTCCTTTTCTTCTTCTTCTTCTTCTCTTTTTTTCCATCATCATTCCTCTCTTATTAACTCTAATGTAGTAAAGTCTTAAGAATATTTTAATTTCTAACGTATTATTCAATATATTATATTGGAATTACTCTCACATAATTGTTGTATACTATGTAGAATAATTTTATGGTTTGATAAATTTTATTTTGATGATTTAAAAAGAAAAAACAAAAAAAAAATTTAAGCATAACTCAACCAAGTGTTTTAACGTTTTCAGTTATATAAATATTCTCTATTTTGTTTACAAAAGTTTTATATTACCTAAACACAAGATGCATTACAACCTCTATAAATTATTACCTACGAGTCTATTGATAGTATAGCTATAATTTTGTTATTGATTATATATCTAGTATAAAATATCGGAGGAAAATAAAGGAAAAAATTATAGGATACTTTATGTCTTGTAGAATCTACAAAGTATAGGGTATAAGGTGATTCTAAAGTATTATAAGGTAGATTTCGAGTATAAAAACTTGAAAACTTATACCTTTAATATAAGATATAGATAGAGTATCATATCATACTCACTCTATATTTTCTCATCCCTAATACTTACTAAGAAATATTGTCACTAAATTGGTAAGTGCAATAATTGTTTATAAATTGTTACTAATTCAAAGTCGCTCTATTGCTCAATTTTGTTATGGTGGAGATAAAGTTTTCATGACAAGCTTGAAATTATGCATAAAAAGTAAAATAATAACACAGCTTCGTAACATTTTAAAACGCAAAAACTTAGATGATATGACTGAAAAAAAAAAAAAGAAATACATATGCAAAGTGAAAAAATATTATGAAAACTCACATTTACTTTCTTTAATTAAACCAAAAAAAAAAAAATCAAAAAGGTTAAAGATAGCAAAAATGGCTAGAATTTAATACTAGTGGAACATGTAGCGTGCTCAAGGTGAAATTTAAAAAAAAAAAAAAGGGAAAGAAGAAACAATGCAAACCATGATTTATTAAAAGAAGAAAAAAGCTTTTTCGTTAAGATTAAGGAGAGAGTTGGATAGAGTGAGATATGGTGGTTTTGTTTCACTGAATAAAGGAGGAGATTACTCAAGTAAAATAAAGAATAGTAAATGTTGCATTGCTCTTAACCTTTAACAAGATAGATAAAATAAACAAGCTTTAAATATGGATCACATACTGGATTGTTTCTCTTGTCCACTCCCAGTATGAATTATCATCACTAGCCGTGATCTTGAGGTCCCGACCATATATTTCATAAGCCCTTAATTCTTTTTGCGCCTTTCGTTTGACCCAAAGTTTCTACAGCAAAAACAAGGGAAAAAAAAAATAATTCAACATAACCCTAATCTCCATTGAGGGTTACATCTTTCAAACAAGAAAAGATTTAACAAGTATTGCATATCATATCCTATGTAGATGTGGTGTGTAAAACTAATAAAATGTTGGTATAAATAATAATAAAAAAGGGTAATTTTTAAATTAATTATTATCTTTGATTTATACATGTTATATATGTTAACATGATATAAATATTTATACATCACATATACATAATACGTAGCGTATATTACCAATTGAAATATTTGTCTTGGAACAAAAAATGATATCTTATTAATTGTCATGCCTATATTCACTATAAAAGTGCTTTATATTTATATGAAGATTCTTCAATTAACTCTTTTATGTTCCCGTTGAGTTATTAAAATCTTTCATATTAATGTCAAGATTCAATTAAAGGTCTTATATATTTCTGGTAGTAGGTGATTAAATGAATCTTTTCAACTTTTTGACCTTATAGCCAGTGTTAAATCAGATATTTTTAACCTTAATCTTCTAATTTAACACTAATTCTCTCTCCTATATTCATGTGGCATTTTGACTCATCTTCTCTACGTTCGGCTTATCAGTCTAATAAGTCCTATTAATGTCTCACATGATTTATCCATAAACGAAAGGATTTATTAAGTGTGATAGGACAAACAAGTACAACTTAAAACGGGTTATTTAAAATATAGGGAATTGAATTTAAACTTTGGTATAAATATAAATAATTTTAATTGAATTTCAGTACAAATATTAAAGAAACTGATACAATAAAAAAGAGAATAAAAAACCGAAAATTACGATATGGAGCTATTTTTATCTAAGCTTTTATCCTTGTATTTTGTAGTTAGTGCCGAAAACGGCTATATGATAACAAAAATTATCCAAAATGTGGACTTTCATAAGACGGTATTACGAAACATTGTTAATAACAATAAATTCGAACGGTTTTTGGGCCCAAAACAAATACGATCAGATACAGAACAGATGTAAACCTGTTTATTATTTTGCAAATATACTCCCGCTTTCTCGTCGTACAAGTCATTCAGAGCTGTTTGAAGTTCGTCGCCGCTGAAGCCGGCATTAATCAACATGACGATGTTCCTTCCATAAGCATAGGGATCCTTGTCATCTCTCTCTCTCCACAAATAACGAAACATTGTAATTTAGTACCAGATATCTCTCACATATAGCAAGTAGTGGTGTTTGGTTTTTATAAATGTTCTTGAGGTTCTCTAGTTTGGATAAATTACGTGCATTGTCCCTGAAGATCTTTTAAATCACATCGATGTCCGTAGCTTTCTTTTCTTTACTTTTCTTTTGTTTATTTTTTTCTTTTTCCCCCCCTCAGTTATACGCCTTTATGTAACATAAACTCTCAAATAAGTTTAAAGAATAGGGAGACACGAATAATAAGTTTTGTATCTCCATACACAAACTTCTATACATGTAACCCAATGAGTAAAGATACAAGTTGAATTAATTAGAAAAAAAAATGCTAGCGGTATAATTTTAAAAGTTACGAGCAGTCGATTTGATTTGATGTTATAGTATTTTATATTTGAAAACAACTCCATAAGATAACTTTGATTTAGGGTTGTCAATTTATGTTATTATATCGTATTTTGTTTTCATATTTAAATAAGTTCATCTCGAAAAAACCTAAATGGTGAGAGGACTCTTTTACTTACATGAGAACTTAAATTCATGACTTGATATGTTTTATGTCCAGATTGAATCTATTTATATTAGGCTTAACAATTTGTACTATTACGTCATATCTCGTTTATATTAGGCTTAATACTGTTTATTAATTAAAAAAGTTATAATTAAATTTATAAAATATTTAGAGATACAAAAGAGAAAAAATGATAATAGTATTTAAATTTTACAAAAATAAATGATATAATATCTTTATACTTAATAAAATATTACAACCTAAACAAAAGTTTTCAATAAAGCAAAATTTTACCAAATATAGAAAATCCTAAAATTTAAGTTATAATGTCATTAATTTATGTAGAATAATTAATTAATGGATATTAATATTACTACTAGTGTTGATTTTTAAATTTATACATTGTTTCTCAGAGATAATAAAAAAAATCTACATATAAGTTTGTTAATTTTTACCCATTTAAATTACGAATATAGTAAAAAGTATATATGATAATGTTAAATTTAAGTTATATAATATCACTAAATTAAGTAGAGTTATGATTTAAATGGATATTAGTAATAGTACTAGTACTATTGAAATTTATCAAATTATTTATAGAGTTTTCAATGGAGATAGTTAAAGAATCTATATATAAGTTATTAATTTTCCATTCATTTAAACTATAATGCAGCAAAACTTAAATGAGCAAGAGCAAAAAATATCTCACAACCTTAATTGAGATATTTGACTAAGAAAGAAATGATATGTGCAAAAAAAAAAAAATGTAAATAGGGAAAAAAAAATATACCATGTTTTGTGTTTAGGTTTGGAAGCTTAACCTAAACATAAACATAAATTTAACCATATTTAAATGGATTTAACTTGTTTATATCTTATGTTAAATTTTTTTATATATTAACTCGTTTAAATTGTGTCGTATCGTGTTTGGATTCATTATGTTTAGATTCTAAATTGTCAACTCTAGTTTCATTTAATTCTTTTTATTAAAATAAGAGAAAAACACTTGTAATAAAAATTTTCAAATTTTTGTAGATTCTGTTTGATTTAGATTTACTGGCATTTCCTGACAGCATTTACAAAGTCCTTATGGCTCCATAAACGAATTGTTGCAACTTATACCATAGAGCTGTAATTGGCTATATAATTGTCATGTATTGGAATTTTATAGATAGTTCTTTAACAGATACTATTACGCGTATAGTTTACTAATGTATTTTAATTCCTTATTGCCCCTATTCCACACGATAAGTTCAAATATGCGACAATCTTTTCTGCGTGGGAATTATGCATCGAACATTTCATGCTTTAAAAAAAATGGAAAGCATCAGATTCGATTTGAGACGGTGTTTCAATCTACTTTGGAATATCATCGGACGAAGATAAGGATTATTGAAGGAAAGCTGACCATCCACCATGTAGCTTGGGTGAGGATCCAACCCATGATTTTGCAAACGGAAAGCATAAGATTCCAACACCTAAAAAGGCCCCTTTTCTGTACGAGCATCAATTTTACACCAAGTTGTTGTAACGTTGAATAAAGGTAAATTCGGTGCATCAACGTTTGGCATACCTTAAATTTACCATCTTTATTCTTCGGGTGTCAATTTCGATATCTAATTAAAATTTATATTGCTAATATTAGTATGTTGAGCTAATTACTCCTGATGTAGATGAGTTGGCATCATAATATATGGGACATCTCATCAATTAGAAGCAGAGAAAGAATCGAATCAGAAGCCACAAGGATCACATTCAGAAGTCAATCAGAAGCCATCACAAATCACTAGAACCTCATAGTTTCTAATTTTCGGTTTTGATTTTCAGAGCCATCTTTAAATGCTATCACCTTCCGCATATTGAGAGTTATAGAATATATATTATGTCAATAAAAATTAATTTGAGTTTACTATGGTGTGGAGTAGATAATATATCGTTGGGCAATATTTTAGGAGTCAAGTTTGTGCGTTTTGACAAGATAAACTCAATGTTATTTAGGAAAGTATATCTTATTTTATTTCATTCATGATTTATTGAGTTTCCTAATAATTTTAGAATTGTTAGACTATTAATACCCTATGAATTGATTGTATTTATAATCATTTGGAATTAACAATTTCTTCTCTATATTTGTATCTGTTTCTTTACCTGCATCAACTCTTTTAATTGACGCTAGATACGCAGGCTTAGAGAACTAATCAATGTGCACCTGATATATGCTCCGACTAATTAAATTGACCAAAAACAAAGAAAAGAAAAACGAACTGAGATGTGCCTCTACATATTTTAATAATTAAGAAAGTTAGGTTTTACTGAATAATGCATCCAAATAAGCATGCGTAATTGTTTTTCTTTTTTTTTTTCAGTAATAAAATGAACAATTGTATTAACCAATAAAAGATAAAGGCTGTTTAAATGCCAAGATAGACACGTGAATAGGGGAAGAGTCACTTGACCAATATATTGTGTTCCCAAATGTTTCAAACCAGAGAAAAAGTCTTCCTGTGACAAAGAAAGTAAATTTTCAAGAAGTATAAACAATAATATATCTTGATTTTGCAAGGAATATGTGCCTAATTAGCCAAAAATATTAGCAATAGTGCTTGCCTTTGGGGCATATGTTAAATCAATTTTTAGGCACATTTCCGGTCTTTTAAGTTTCTTTCTTTCTTTCTTTTTTTTTTTTTTTAATTACTGAATACTATTACAACAATTATGAGAGAGGGGGAAATCAAACTTGGTTTATCCTGTTTGGAGATTAGTGTTCATACCACTTTGTTATAACAGTCTTAACTTTCACTCGAAAGTATAAATGAGATTCATGAATCTATTATAATTCATTGTCATCCAAGACTAGCTTCATTGCTTGCAAAAGAATGCTACTTATATTTCATTGGAAAAGAATGTTATTTTATATTTTAACCTTAGGAAATTTAAATTTTAAGCATAAATCCCCATTGGAGGCCTTTTAAGTCAACTAGCATAATATATACAATTCACCTATTTTTCTTTTTTGGTTGCTAATCCTATAATTCATTTGCCTCACTTGCCTTAGATAACTCCTTGAACCATTGCATTGCCAATAACCACATTGATAGATACATCAATGGTTAGTTTAATCCATCCATCCTAGGTGGTTTTTATATTATTGATATAGGCTCTTCTATGATAAAGGTTTTTTATTATGTAAGATGTTGATGTGAATTGTTTATGTCATTTAGATGTTAAGAAATGTTTATATATAGATAAAAGTGATGTACAAGATTATTATATGGTCATTGATATGACTAGAGTGATGAAACTCATTTCTTATGTGTATTCTAGGAGGTCAAAGGAGGTTGTGTCTTCTAATTGCAATACTTGAGATGGTATAGGGGGTAATCTAGTAGAGTAGGGTAGTATGTTGTATGTCTTTGTATATAAATAATTGGTGAGGGCTTGTTTTAAATATGGAAGTATTATTCATTTCAACAAAGTGTTTGCTAACGCGGCAAAACTAGAGTAAATGAGCAACAAGTATGTTGTTAAGGTGGCAAGCTATATGGGTTTAGTTACATATAAATACTAAGAAGTCAGTTAGGAACAAGCATTTGGAATCTTCCTCAATAAGTCATATGACTTTGCTTTTGAGTTGAAAACTTAGGTTCTTAGCTTGAAGCTTAGGTAAGTGTCATTTTACTACTCTTATGCCTTCTAAGTTGAATTTCATGAGATCTAGTTCTATCGATTTAGTTCCATTGCCAAGAAACGATTATATGAGCAGGGGAGATATGACTTGAATGGATAGTCGAGTAAAGAGATTAGAGAAACAAACAAAGGAAATTTAAGGTAGACTCTCAGAAATGCAACAACAGATTTCTTCCATGGATCTTAAAAGAATTTCAAAGGAGAAGTACATAGAATTGGATGGAGTAAAAAAGCATTGGAGAACACCGTAGTGTCCATTTAGGAAATGTTGAAAGAAGTTTTAGGTAATCGGAGGTGAAAGTTAATGTCAAATGGTAGAATGCATGAATAGCGACATGTAACAATGACTTTCAATAAATTAGTCGAAGTTGAGCAATATGAGTTAGCAACTAATGAGGAATTCCAACACAATGTAGCTTGAATCACTTAACCTATTTTTTATGGAATTGATCCAATCAATTAGATCGTGGTAACCAAGCAATATTTCAAAGTTTACGCAACTCGCGAAGAAAGGAGAGTAGCTTTGGCTTTGCTGTGTATGCATGGGAGATATGTGGATAAGTTTCCATAGTGGAATGTTATGTGGATAAGTTTAAGGTACTACTATCTTAAGCTCCTAATGTGACGGAGTTGCAAGTGCTAAGATATTTCCTTGGCAACTTGAGGGAAGATATTTGAGTGCACGTACAGACTTTAGAGTTTCCATGCTAGCTACTTTGATTGACTTAGCTTTTGTCATAGAGAGAGAGTTCAAAGTAGCATTTCTCTTGTCTCCATATGATGGAAATCAAGCAAATGTTAAGTGGATTAAGAATGAGCCATCTATGAGTAGAACTTTTTCTTAAACACCAACTATGAGCAATTTGTTACTAACCTTGAGACCATAAAATAGTGTTATTGTTGTTACTCCAAGGCCACAAGATCGAAGTTCAATTGGTGGCGCTATTTGGAATTCATTTTTTAAGTTGCAATATGTTAGTGAATTAAGTTCGTTTAGTACTACTCTAGATGCTTCTTCTTATTCCAATCAGGTATGTCCTTCTAACCAGCCTTCCCATGGCTAAAAACAATTGTCTTGTGTCAAGAATCTTGATCAAAGAGTTTTCATTGTGATCAACCTTTTAATGCTAGTCATCGATGCCCTAACAAATCATTAGGGGTATTGGTTTTAGAAGAGAGTTTTGATGCTATAAATGAGGATTAGGTGTCCACAGATGGAGTATCGGATGGCGTGCACAGTATAGAGGAGGGAGATGGTTTCTACAAAGAGTTCCAACTTTTATTGCTAGCCTTAAGTGGTTTAAATGCTCCAAAAACTTTAAAGTTTCGAGGTACCTTATTGACCCATGATATTTCTATTTTAGTAGATAGTAGTGCTAGTCACAACTTTATTTTGAAGACTCTAGTTATTGATTTAGGGCTAACAATTGATAATACTTCGATGTTTCATGTTAAATTGGGTGATGGACATGTTGTTGAGTCATGTGGTGCATGTGTCAATGTGAATGTTATCATTTGTGGCCATACATCTACTATTATATGTTATGTGTTTAAGCTTGGGGCTGTTGACTTAATTTTGGGCATAACCTAGTTGGAGACTTTAGGAGAGGTAAAAATTGATTGGAATCAAATGATTATGAAAATTCCTTTGTAGTAGGGTGAAAAAAATATTATATGGGGATTTTTCTTTGTATTGAACTTATGCTTCCTATAAGTTGTTGTGTGAAACAATGATTTTAAGTTTACAAGCGTAGTTTAGCACTTATAAAGTTGTGAAAAGGAGAAGGGTATTAAGGTAGTTGATCCTTAATTGTTTGCTTTATTGGATGAGTTCTCTACTATTTTTGATTAACCAAAAGAATTACCTTCTAACCATATTACAGATCACCAAATTCCACTTAAGGAAGTAAAGGGTCCTATCAATGTGAGGCCCTATGCTTAAATGTAGAAAGATGAGATTGAAAGACGAGATTGAAAGACTTGCTAAAAAAATGCTTGCGGTTCGAATTATTCCACTAAACTCAAGTCCTTTTTCAAGCTCAATTATTTTAGTTAAGAAGAAGGATAGGTCATAGTAGTTTTGCGTGGACTATCGTGCGCACAATGAGGCTATAATACCAGATAAGTATCCTATTCTTGTGATTAATGAGTTACTAGATGAATTGAATGGTGTACGGATATTTTAAAAAATTGACTTAAGAGATAGATATCATCAAATAAGAGTCTTTGAGGATGATATTCCTAAAACAGCTATTCGAACACATTAGGGCCATTATGAGTTTTTGATGATGCCCTTTGGCTTTACTAATGCTTCGGCCACTTTTCAATCAACCATAAATGATTTGTTTTAGCCCTTTTACTAAGCTTCTACTTGTCTTTTTGATGATATCTTGGTTTTTAGTATGGATATTGACAAGCATTTGACACATTTAAGAGAGGTTTTATCTTTATTGCAATCCCATCATTTCAAAGCAAATTGCAAGAAGTGTTCTTTTAGTGTAACTTCGTTGGAATATTTAAGTTACATGATTTCTTTTGATGGTGTGAGCATGGATCACAATAAGGTGAAAAGTGTATTGAATTGGCCCATTATAACCTCTCAAAAAGCAATGTGGGGATAACTTGGGTTGTTCAAGTATTACTGAAAGTTTATTAAGGACTATGGTAAACTTGCCTAACCTTTAACGAATCTACTTAAATAAGATGGCTTTCAATGGTTAAGTGATGCACTTTTAGCTTTTCGTATGTTACAATTGCTTTGGTTAATGCTTTGGTGTTTGCTATGCCTGATTTTACTCAACCCTTTATTATTGAATGTGATGTATTTGAGCGTAGTTCAAGAACTGTATTAATGTAGCATAATAGACCAATTGCATATTATAGTAAGGCTTTGAGTGATAAGAATTTAGATAAGTTAACTATGAGCGGGAGCTTATGTCTTTGGTGTTTTCTATTTAACATTAGTATCCTTACTTATTAGGGTGGAAGTTTGGTGTCTACATTAATTAAAGAAGCCTCAAACACCTTCTTCATCAATGATTTACGACCTTAGATCAATAAAAAATGGCTTTCTAAATTGTTGGAATATGATTTTGATATTGAGTACAAAGCTAGTTTTACTAATGTAGTAGTTGATTCCTTATCCTAAGTATAAGATGATATGGAATTTTATGGCATTTTTAGGCCCATTTGGTCGGATTTGGAGGATATTGAAGCTAATGTATTTTAAGATCCACTTTTGGCATAAAAAATTTGTCTTTTGCAAGAAGGAAAGGATGCAGGTAAGGGGTTTCACCATAAAAATAATAATTTATACCAATATGGGAAGTTAATTGTACCTACTGCTTCTCATTGGGTGAATTTATTTCTCCAAGAATTTCATTCTACGCTGGTTAGTAGATATGCTAGTTTTCTACAAACTTATAAGTGGTTGTCCTCTAAGTTGTTTTGGTTTGGTATGCCTAAGGATATTGCTTCTTTTGTTGCTGCATGTGCCATATGTCAAGGCAATAAAGCTCAAACTTTAGTGCCAATGGATTGCTTAATCCTCTTCCAATTCTAATAGTTGTTTGGGAAGATATATCAATGGATTTTATCACAGGGTTGCCTAAATCAAAGGGGTATGATGTTATACTTATGGTAGTTGATCACTTCTCCAAATATAGACATTTTCTGTTATTGAAACACCCCTATTTGGCCAAAACTATAGCTGATCTTTTTGTTAAAGATGTCATTCAGTTGCATGGAATTCCCAAGACAATAGTAAGTGATAAAGTTCCCCTTTTTACTAGTAAATTTTAGAGTGAGGTTTTTAAATCTTTGGGCACTCATCTTCATTATAATATTGCTTATCATCTTGAGCTAGATGGGCAAAATGAAGGTGTTAAATGGTTGTTTGGAATGTGATTTGCATTGTTTTGTGTTTGACAAAACAAAGACTTAGGTTGATTGGGTGGCATAGGCAAAGTATTCCTATAATATGTCTTATCATTTGGCTACCCGAATGACTCATTTTGAGATTGTCTATGGTCATCCACCTTTGGTAATTCCTTCTTATATTCTAAGGGAAATTGGTGACTAGGCCTTACTACAATCTTTGTGTAAATGGGATAAGGTGTTGGCTCTTTCAAAGCACTACTTAGAATTAACCAAGGTTTAGAATTGTGAACAAGCTAATAAGCATTGTCGAGATGTCTCTTTCGCTATTGGTGAGTGGGTGTTTCTTCTATACGACTTGCTTTGAATGTTATGTTATAGTTAAAGCATACTTCTAAGTTGGAACCACATTACTATGGACCATTTTAGATTGTAGAAAGGATTAGTGCTATTACTTACAAGTTGAAACTTCTTGATGAGTATCAGTTTCATCTGGTGTTCCATGTTTCTTTATTGAAACGATTAGCTAGTTCTTGTCTTATTATTTTAGAGCTTCCTTTTATCAAATGCCTGCTATCTAGCCTAGTAGTCAAGCTCCTTTCCACATTTTGGGTCATTGATTTTATTGTCGTGATGGAAGGGAAGTTCCATAGTCGCTTGTTCATTGGTAAGGGGATAATCTAGTAAAGTAGGGTAGTATGTTGTATTTCTTTGTATATAAATAATTGGTGAGGGCTTATTCGAAAATAAGGAAGTATTATTCATTTCAATAAAGTGCTTGTTGATGTGGCAAGACTAGAATAAATTAGCAACAAGTGTGTTGTTGAGGTAGCAGGTTAAGTAAGTCTAGTTTCATATAAATACCATGAAGTCAATTAGGAATGGGCATTTGGAGTCTTCCTCAACAATTCATATGACTTTGCTTCTGAGTTAACAACTTAAGTTTTGAGCTTGAAGCTCAAGTAAGTGTCATTTCATTGCTCTTACACCTTCTAAGTTGAATCTATTGAGATCTAGTTCTATCAATCAATTTTAAATTGACTTCTTGATATGTAAAAAGAAAGAAGTCAAAAGTTACACTACCAACAACATGACAATGTTAATTGGTCATGTTAGTATAGTACATGAAGCTCATGACCAGAGCAACCAACATACATGACTGTGTTACTGTATCACTTTGTCGTGTCTATTATACTGATGCAATGTAGGATCTTCCAAAAGTTACATCACTTTGTAATGGATAATCAAGATCAGTTTTCAACTGATATAAACATAATTTAATGATTAGAAAACTAAATAATCTCAATGATGTGTCTTAAGGAAGACTTATAATGCTTGGAATTAGATGATTAGATGTCTAAATATATATTGATATTTTACAGACATTTTTGCACAAATTTTCATTATTTTTTTAGAATTTATCATTAAAAGCACTTCATCAAACAACCATAAACCTTCTTTCAAAGTTCTTTAAACTTATGTAGTCATCAAGAATAAAGTTTGCTACTTTGTTCTTAATATTCACTTGGTTGTATCCTAAGAGAACTTACACTTATCCTTAACAAATTTAATGTAGGATGCATAAGATTCTTAAGGATAACATTCTCCATATATCTCCAAGTGTCCTTAATTGTCGATATATAATTCAAAATTTCTAATAATTTTAAGAGTCTTACATATGACAAGTGAGACAAATGTAATTTTGAGAGTTATGAACGAAGAGTTTGTCGAACTTGATAAGTTTGATGGAAGTAACTTCAATAGGTGGAAAGAGAAAACGATGTTATTTCTTCTTTTGCTTGTCCTCAACATAGCCTATGTGCTTAACTCGAATACTCCACAAATTGAAGATGCAATAGAAAGAGAAATTTAGAAGAGAAGTCCAGAATTGATGCATTGAAGAAAAAGTGATAAGAGGATGAATTTGCATACCATAGATATATACTCAACAAACTTTTAAATAGTTCATATGATCTATATATATCCATCAAAATGCCCTTAGAAATTTGGAAAGCACTTGAAAAAAAGTACAACATTAACCATTAAGGAACAAGTGAGTTTTTAATGACGAAGCAGTTTGAGTACAAAATGGTTGATAATAATATGATTATAGAACAAGTGCATGAATTGCAAATATTAGTGAATTGTCTTCATGGCCTATTGATAACAATTTCAAAGTCCCTTTAAGTGGGAGCAATAATTGTCAAATTATCGTTCACTTGTAATGACTATTATAAGAAACTTTTACACATAGTAGAAGATTTCATAGTTGAAAAGATTCTTAGACATATTCATATTTAAGAAGAGTCTAAGAAACACGATTTAATAGTTAGTTCAAGTTTTGTTAGCCATATTGATAATGTTAACAAAAAGAAGCGTAAAAGGAAGGATATCATAATTGTTTCTAAGAAAAAAACCTAAAGTGCTATAATTGTAATAAGAAGGGTTATTATGCACATCAATGTAGGCTTCCCAAGAAACAAAACAAAGAAAATGTAGGACAAGTTGCAAATGTTGAAGTTACCGATTTTGTGGCAATGTTGACCAATTCTTTTATAATAATGCATATTAGGATGGTTATAGATGTTCCATGGCCACAATAATTATACCATTTGAATGGTGGCTTAATTTTGGAGCAATGGTTTATGTTTTAGATATTCCATGGCTACAACAATCACATTATTTAAGTGGTGGCTTGATTATGGAGTAGCGATCCATATATGCAATGATCATCGACAATTCAAGAATTACTAAGAAGTTGAAGATAAAGAAGTTACGATGGAAAATGGAATCTCTATAAAAGTTCGAGGAATTGGAATGGTAGATCTTCACTTTACTTTTGGAAAGGTATTATATTTAATTAATATGTATCGTGTTCTTGATTTGAAAAATAATTTAATGTCTTTTGGTTTGTTTTGTAAGAGAGTATTCAAAATGGTAATATAATCTGATAATGTTATAATTGTCCAAGGTGATGTGTACGTAAGGAAAAAGGTATGGCTTTGAGAAATTTTAAGTAAAACCTTGATATGAATTAAGTTACCAGTTCTACTTATATTGTTAGTCTTTATAATATTTGGCATACTAGATTAGGACATCTTAATTATAATTCTATACAATGCATGAATAATAATGGCTATATCTCTATGAATGGACACAAACCAGATAATAAATGTAAAATGTGTTTACAATCTAAATTGGTAAAAAAGCCTTTTTCGAAGATAGAAAGGAAAACCAAATTACTTAATTTAGTTTATTATGATATATGTGAATTAAATGGTATTTTGACTAGAGGTGGAAAACATCACATTATCATTTTCATTAATGATAATATATATGTATACTTGTTTAGGAGTAAAGACAAAGCATTTAGTGTCTTTAAATTATACAAGACAAAAGTTTGCAAATTGACTTTGTTCATTTACATCCTTAGCCAAATCCGCATAACAAAAGAATTAGAACTTTAAGGAGTGATAGAAGTAGAGAATATATATATATGTATACTTGTTTAGGAAAACATCACATTATTATTTTCATTAATGATAATATATATATGTATACTTGTTTAGGATTAAAGATGAAGCATTTAGTGTAAATTATACAAGACAAAAGTTTGTAAACTGACTTTGTTCATTTACATCTCTAGCACAATTTGCATAACAATAGAATTAGAACTCTAAGGAGTGGTAGAAGTAGAGAATATCCATCTAGTGAGTTCAATTCATTTTGTGAGGAAAGTGGTGTAGTCCATCAAGTGATAGAACCTTATACACTGTAGTAAAATGGCATAGTGGAAAGAAAAAACTATACCTTGGTGGACATGATCAGTTCCTCAATCCTAAGTGTAAAACAATTGTATAATTTGTGGGAGAAGCATTAATGACTGTATGTCATATTTTTAATTCAGTTTCTTCTAAGAAACTAGGTTTCTCTCCATATGAAATTTGGAAGAAAAGAAAACCAAATCTAAACTATCTAAGTGTGGGGATATATATTCTATTATAGGGTTAATGATTCTAAAAGGATTAAATATAACCTAGAGGACTCAAGGGCACATTTGTTGGATATTCTAAAAACTCTAAGTTCTATTGCATATTAGATTTAAAATCTAATGTGATTATAGAAATGAGAGCCATTGAAATTTATGATGTTGAATTTATTAAAAATAAATTTCATCAT
The DNA here is from genome assembly GCA_024138015.1 of Lumnitzera littorea. NCBI lineage: Eukaryota > Viridiplantae > Streptophyta > Magnoliopsida > Myrtales > Combretaceae > Lumnitzera > Lumnitzera littorea. The sequence continues at coordinate 12,723,569 of JAMXBB010000009.1, read as the reverse complement.
AATGGTAATATAGAAAATATACCTACCAATGAAATGATGATTGATGGATCAAAAAGGAATCTAAGTGATGCTTTGGATGATGAACCTAGAAGAAGTCAAAGAGCAAGGAAAAACAAGGATATTGGACTAGATTTTATTTCTTCTCAAACTTTAACCTTTTTAGTGGAAGGAAATAGAGAGTTAGTAATCAATAAGATACCTATGGTTTTACATGGATAATAATTTGATGGCTTATTATGAAGCTATGAAATCTAGAGGTGTAGCTTTTTGGAAAGAGATGATTAATACTGAAATGGAATCTATATTATCACATAATACTTAGATTCTAGTTGATTTGCTCATAGGGTAAAAGGCAATTGGGTGTAAGTGAATGTTTAAGAAGAAATACATTGCAATGAGTCTTTACAAACTTTCAATGCTAGACTAGTTGCAAAAGAGTATAGGTAATGTAAAGGTACTGGTTACTTTGACACCCCATCCATTCATCGCTAGAATGACCTTAATCGAGACTATTATAGTGGTAGCATCTATTTATAAGGTTTATGTACATGAAATGGATATTAAGATGGCATTTTTAAATAGAGAACTTAATGAAGAAGTCCATATGAAATAGTGGGAAGGATTAGTTCTATGTGTTGATGAAAAGAAAGTATGTAAATCAATTAAATCCTTACATGGAATAAAATCGGCTATTAAGCAATGGCATGAAAATTTTGATAAGATGATATTGATCAATGGTTTCAAACACAAGAATTGTGATGAATATATATATTCTAAGTTCACTAACAAATATGGAGTGATTATCTATCTCTATGGAGTGATTATCTATTTAGAACAAATTTAAATGGTGTTATAAACATCAAAGGATATCTATTGTCTAAATTTAAAATGAAAGATTTGAGTAAGGTAGATACGGTATTAGATATTAAGGTGGTTATACATAATGAAAGAATGGCCTTAAGTCAATCTCATCATGCTAAGGAAATATTGGATAAGTTTAGACATTTAGTATTTAAGGAACATAGTATTCCATAAGATCTCTTTGTGAAATTAGTTAAGAATAGTAAAAGGACAATATTTCAATTGGAGTATGCAAGTGCTGTAGGAAACTTGATGCATGCATCTCATTATACTAAACTTGATATTGCATTTGCTATGTGCAAATTATCTAGATGTATTTGTAAGCTTAGTATAGATCATTGGAAAGTAATAACTAGAGTATTTAGGCATTTGTTGAAAACTAAGAAAATGTGTCGACAGTAGGTGAATATCCTGCTTTATTAGAAGGTTTCTTTAATGCAATTTGGATCACTAACACAGGTGATCATGTATCAACTTCAAGTTAGATATTTACCCTTAGTGGGGGTATAATCATTTGGAGCCCCAAGAAACAAACTTACATTACACACTCTAAATGGATGTCGAGTTTTTGGCTTTAGCTTCATTTGGAAAAGAAGTGAAATAACTTAGGAACTTGTTATTGGAAATAGTGTTGTGGCCACAACTAATGTTAGTCATTTCAATCTTTTATAATAATTAATCAACCATATATCATGTGCCTCTAATAAAATTTATAATGGAAAGTCTAGACATGTTAGGCTAAAACATAAGTATATTAGAGCATTGATTGAGAATGAGATTATAACCATAACCTATGTTAAGAGCAAGTTTAATGTAGCAGATCCATTTAAAAAAGCATTGTCAAAAGAGCAAGTCAAGGAGATGTCTACTAAAATAGGCTTAAAACCCATCTAGTTTATTGTAATGGGAACCTTACTTCTTATTACTAGATCACCATTATAGAAGTTTAAGGGATTAACAAAAAGTTACAATGAACTATGAAATTGTAATTCAGAAGATGAAATATTGGAATATCTTTTAATGGATCAATTTTATATTGGAAATTCGAATTACTATTGAATATATTCCATCTAGTTGAATATTGAAGTGGTGTTGCTTTTAAGTAAGAGTTTATTGGTATATCTTTTGTAAATATTCAACAAGCTAAAATGAGTGTAAGACCATAATAGCGCCAATAGAAAATCCATTTGATTTGTAAGAACAATGGAAAACTATGTAGTTTCTCTTATTATAACATAGCATGTATGTTCAAGTGAATGAGCCACCTAACATCTTGTTATAAACTTGAGAGATTTGTACTATGGATTGATTCAAATCAAGATATCATTCCTCATGTATTTTCATGATTTCGAAGAAAAATTACATAATCAATAATCTAGTGAGGCAATGTTATATAGATTTATGATTATGTAAGTTGTTAAGATGAAGATTTTTATGTCATTTAAATATGAAGAAATGTTTATATAAGGACAAGTAATGTACAAGATTATTACATGGTCACATTTAAGTTGAGCTTTATAATATGTAAGAATAGGAGTAAGCAGAAAGTTATACTACCGACAACATAAACATGTTAATTGGTCATGCCAAGAGAGTACATGAAACTCCTGACCAAGAAGTGACACACTTAGTAGACAAGTTGGTTGTGTCTACTGTACTAGTGTGACTCTTTACATTTGATGATATTTTTTCTTAATTAGTGTTGTCGTCTTCTAAAAGTAACATTACTTCATAATGGATAATTAAGATCAGTTTTTTACTAATTTATACATAATCTATTGATTTAAAAACTAAGTAATCTCAATTATAATGCTGGGAATTAGATTATTAGATCTCTAAATATATATTGATATTTTACATAAAATTTTGCACAAAATTTTCATTATTTTTTTCAATAATTTATCATTAAAAACATGTCAACAAACAATTACAAACTTTCTTCCAAAATTATTTACTTGTGTCGTCGTGAAGAACAAGGATTGCTACTTTGTTTCTTCTTCTTGATACTTATTTGATTTTATCTTGGGAGAGTTTATGCTTATACTTAGCAAACATAGTATATGATATGTAAGACTCTTAAGGACAACATTCTCCATGTGCCTTTAAGTGTCTATAATCTCTAATATTTAATACAAAATTTGTAACATCATTGGCATATGGTTGCTTTTTCTTCTTGTTGCAAACTCAAGACTTATGAGCTTTACACCTGATCAAGTATAACATGTTAAGATTTCCTCTCTTTCCTTGAAACTTTTGTTCTTTCAATTTATCTTACTAGACCAGATAAGAAAGGAAACAATTGCAAAAGGTGGCTTTTGTTTGATAGAAATCCCTTCTCTTTAGAAAACCTTATCTGAAATGAACCATTGTAAATTGTTAGCAATAAATAGTGCTCTTTGAGCAACAATTGAGTGATACCCTTAAGAGCATATTTAATGTCGGTTCCTTTTCTTGGAACCATGGCAAGCATTGACCCTTCACTTTTAATGTTGGAACCTTAATGCAATACCAAAGTAGTAGTTTCCTTAGAGTAATCCATAGAGATACTTTCTCTTTTATTTTATTTTATTTAGTTATTTCTTTATTTTTACTTTTGATTGGTTCAAATGTGTTATAAAGACCACAAAATATTGAAAAATATTAATGAACTTTATAAAAATCTTATTGACAAAATAGAGAAGCCCATAATACTATGTCTAATGTAAAGGACCCGTTTTGAGTCTCTAGGTGCTACATTAACAGCTTTAGAAGCAATTTTCCTAAGTCTTCATAAAATTCCTTTAACATTTTTTTTTTTTATATGCAAACAAACCCTCTACACTTCGACCTTGGTATGGATATACTAAATAAACTTTTAGATGTAGCAAATGGCCCCTTTAACTTTGATAAATTGGAAAATAACCGCCCCTTCCCCCTCGAGGGATCTTGGTGCAAAACCACCTCTTAAACTTATCAAAATATGTTATAAAACCACTGAAACATTAAACCTAGTTCCTTTTTTTGAACTAAAAGATCAATTGATTTGCAACATATAAAAGCATAGGAAGTATATTTGCACCTAGATCGAAGTTTATGGGGGTTATTTACAATTTTCCTCTTTTTTTGGAAATATTTTTGTGGGTCCAAAACAAACTTTAACCAATTGACGAGAAGAAAAAAGAAAAAGAAAAAGAAAAAGTGCCACTTTTCAGTTCCAAGTCAGAGGAGCTTTGTCAAAAGAAGGAACCATGTTTATTGCATAAGGAACACCAACAGGGTTCCTTACCTTGGAAAAAGTGCCAAGGAACTAGTGATAAACTTAGCCTAAGATAGAGTTTCTTGAAATATTAACATAACTTCTAAAACTTTAAATTGAATGCTTAGCATTAAATTTGTCTTAATGGGTTCTTTACTTATTTAATTATCTGTCCAAAACTATGTCTATGTCCTACTTCCTAATAGTATAAGACTTGGAATACCTACCCAAATAAATATCAGGAATGTAGTTAGGTTGATTACATACTTGACTCTCCTTTATAAAATAAAAATAATGGGACAAAGGTATAAGAAGTGTATATACTCTATATTACTATTTTTAGTAATTTAGTAGCTAAATTTTTTATTTTTGGCAATTTAGTATGTGATTTGGTTTCAATTTAATGTCTTAATTAATGGAAAATTAATGACTAATACAATATTTGCATTTTGGTGTTTGTGTCTTTTTTTTTTATTTCATTTTAGTGTCTATGCTTTAATTTTGATGCATTGTAGTATTTGATCAAATATTAATTTATAAAAAAAGATAATTTCGAATTTTTATTAATTAATAAATTATTTTGAAAAAGATTAAAAAACTATTTTTATGCCAATAATTTCCACTATGCATAACTTTGCATGCAATATCTTATAAGACTTTAATTTAAAAATAAGATCTAATATGCATTTCTAACTAGCTAAACGAAGTAAGATTTAAAATGGTCATAACTTACATACCACATGTCATTTGGTATTGAAATGTAAATTTTCTAACTCATTACTAATATATATCCACATAGTGTAACATTTTATTATAAGTTATGAGATTACAACAATTATATAATTGCAGCTATAGGATATTTGACTTGTAAGTTATGAGATTACAAAATTATAAAATTTAGTATCAATATGTTACTAGATGTCATGCCCTAAAGTGATGAAGTTGTAATAGCTCCACTATGTAAATCATTCTAAAATAGAAGTTAATCTTATAACTTCTACCATAGACCTAGTTCACATAAGGCAAACCTAACTCAATCACTTTAAAGCGTCTAATTTTGTATCCACTTGTAATAAACCTATGGGGTAATCTTTAGAAATGATGGTTAGCAACAAATTTGTAAAGAAATCTTTCCCAAATGATTAAGTTTGGTTCATGAAACTTAAATAATATATCTAAATGTACAGGTATTTAGAAAATTATATTTGCTTGGAAAAATAATAAGTCCAAGAAAAGAAGGCCACCAGAGGAGACCTTGGTATTTTTCGTCAAAGTTAGCAAAATTAATAATCAGGATAAGAGTTTAGCCAATTCTTCTTAAACCTCACTTCTAGACCTTACTTTCTAATCTTTTGAACATTAGATGGTATGCTTGTAAATCTATTTGAAGCTTGCAAAATAACTATAGAGGAATGAGTGATAACTTACTTAGTAAGTGGGATGAAGATAGAAATATACATTTAGCATAAACACATTCAAGGTTTTCAATTAGGTTAATTAGATACAATGCATGAAATTGCACCTGATCTAATCCTAATTGAGGAATTTGATGTTGTGTACTCGCGAATCAAAGTTGAACTGGGGCATATGTAATAGAGAACACCCTCCATTCGAGACTCCCTTTGAACTACAGCCTTTAACCTTATTGTGATTGTCTCTCCTATCACTTAGTTCGATTAAGGGTAGGGAAATGACCATTTCAACTATCTATATTAAAGGAATTCGTGTTTGGCTTGAGAATCATAATCGTTACCCTTAATGGGTTGCGATGTATGTCAAGTTAGAAATTAGGTCAAGTTCGAATTAATTCAGTTTTTGGGATAATCAACCAATTTAGAAAATCTAAACAAAACAAAGTACATAAGATCATCACAACATGTAGCCTAGCTCCCATAGCGGTAGCAAAGCATTATTCAGTCACATATATAATATACACATACAAATAACTACATTACAATCACAAGCTAAAAGCATACCAAAACTTCTAAGTACTTTAAAGCACTTCAAAATGCTGATAAACATTAATCCCATTTGTCTGAATATTGATGCTCATTCTTTTTGTATACTGCTCTCATCTTCTTTTATTACCCTTAAAATTTAATGTAACCTCTTCAGTTCCTATCCAATATATAACATAAGAGTTCATTTTAACATTTAACTATGTTCTTTAGTTGAGTTAAGTGAGTTTTCCAAGGTTTCTATTAGGTATTAGTCAAGTGGTATAGGTTTTAACTAAGGTTTTGACCTAGTATTTTAGTATAGGTTGTTGTCCATTAGTTTCTAACTCAGGTTTTGACTCCAGTAAATTCCTAGAAGTTAGAAGTAGGCAACTTTTTGGTCCACTTTCTGGCTCCAAGTGATCTAATATTTAGTTCTACCTTCTTTAAATTTCTAGTGGCTCCTCCATTTAACTTCTTCCATCAAGATATTTTCTAACTTAAGTTCTGACCTAACAATGAGTTATAGGTTATTGTCCAAGAGGCTTGTGACTTATGTTCTTATTCTAATTAGGATGTAGAGCATAAATATAAATCACTTTCTAACCTAGATCCAATTTTAGTGCATTTAAAATTATATACACTAAGTTACATTATAATCTATTTTCTTATACAGTTTCTAACGTTGTTGCTACCTCTACATCTTGCTACTTCACTTATAATCCAACTTACCTTCGGTTCCAGAACTTCAATAACTTACATAAACAGTAAGTAATAACTCAACACTACAATTCATATACACACTTCCCATTACATTTTCCATTTAGTCACATAGTCATTTGTACTTTGATAATTTAAACCCTAAACTACCAAATACCCACTTAAACTTGAAAATCATTATTCCCAGACTTATAATAATTTACTTTTAGCCACTGCATGCAGTTACTTATGGATTGTAACATGCTGTTGTAGAGAATTTATTAAGTTCCTTTAGTAAAGCAACATGTCCAACATACTATTTTTGTGAAAATGAATTTTTTCCAAAAATCTAGTGGTTCAATTTTGAAAATCTGATCACTTAGTATCAAAATATAGTATTTCAGGAGTACACTCATAAAATTTCAGGTTAAAACTATATTAATTGGTTTTTTAAAAATGCAATAGAAAATCGGTGTGCAAGATGTTTTTCTTAAGGACCCTATATTATCACTTAAAAATTTGAAGATCTAATTTGAAATTTAAGTTCCTCATGCAAAAATATTTAGAAGAACCAAGTTTCAAAATTTTTTAAGGCCCTTTAGTATTTTTCCCAAAATTTAGTTGAAGACAAGGCTATGGGTTAACTCATCAGAACTTGGAGCTTCGGCCACTGTAGAGGGGAGGGGCTTTATCTACCAATCATAACTCCTTTAGGTAATGGCTTTGTCTCACTTCCAGGTGATCGTTTTTCATGGGAATACTAAAAACCTCTGTTTTGTGCACTAATTTTACTAATTTTTGTTTCCTTACTTTCTCTCTCTATTTTTCACACTTCAATATTTTTCGCAACCTTGCAATTGACTAAACTTTGTCTAGGAAGTAAATGGTAATTTTTATATTATAATGTGAAGGTGGTTTGATTTTATTTTCCTCTCAATATGTGTATTATCCTAGTTTAGGTGTCCAAATGAGGGTGTTTCTATAATCATTTGTATCTTACATGCTTGCTAAGCTAAAGATAACTTGTCTCTAATTGTCCCCTATTCTTTTTTTTTTTTTATAATTTTTCCACATTTTATTTATTTATTTATTTAATGAATTTTACTCAATTTTTGAGTATTTTCAATAATGATGGGTACATATACTTACATATTAATTATACCTAGTATGTATATATGTCTTTTCGATATTATTTTATTTATATTATTACTATAATTTATCTCTAAATGTTTGTTAATTTCCAAAACTTACTTTGCGTGTCATTGATAATTACATAATAATATAGTTAATTTTCATTATTTTAACTATATTTATATTATTTTATTAAATGTTGAATTCCATGTCTATAAGAATTACTTAACTAATGTCACAAAGTCTCTTATAACTTTTCAACCTAATCAAGTTATCTTCTCAAACATCCTAAATTGATTACTGTACCTAGTCGTACAAGTAGAGGGCTCACACTAGATATGTAACAAAGTATTATTATATAGAGGTGTCTTGTTTTGTAAGTTCGAAAATTCATGCTTTTGGTTACTCGATTTTTAAGTTATGACTATTTTAAAATTTTACAAGATTCATATATATAAAACATAGTAAATCATATTTTTAAATAAAAGTATAACTCAAGATTTTGACAATAAAAGATTTGCTAAAATTAGACATCACATGTAAAATTATGCGTCGCTGAAATTATGGGATATAAACAATTTTTTAATTTATATTGATTTAGAAACATAAAAAATTAATTTTAAATAAATCAACACTTGAACAAATCTTATAATGCATCAAAAGTAAAGTATAAATATTGGAGTACAATCTTAACAAAAGTATAAATAATAAAATTTTAAATCAATGTGTTGTTTTAGGGTTGAGTCTTTGGACATGATTAAAAACCCTATAAAGTTTAAGGTCAGCTTTTGAGATAACCAAGAAACCCAATGGAAAACCTGATTTGATAAGAAATAATAAATTATTTCATTCACTTTATTTTATGTTTTATTAACAAGAAGATTAATAAGCATTTGTTAATAAAAACCTTTTAAGAATATACTAAAAATAACTTAAAATATGGAATCTAAAATAAAATATTTTATGCAATTAGAATACAATGGTTTGATATTAGGCCCATGGTGACTTTAAGTGTGGACTTTAATAATAAGAGGAGAAACCTTATAGGGTTCTGAAAAACCTGAAACCTTATAGGTTGGTTTTGGTGATAAGAGTAAAAATCCTATAAGAGCGAAGTAGGGTTTTAGAAAACCAGTCAAGAAGTTACCCCAGTTACATTACTAAATTGAAACAAAAAATAAAAAAAATGAGCATTACATTACATAAAATAAATATTCAAGTATTAAATTGTCAAAAATTAAAAGTACACAAGATTTTATTGCCTTTTATATCTAAAAACAGCAAAGAGAGAGATAAATTACAACTATTACAATAAGTAAAACTGTTGCATTTTTTAACAATTTATTACAACTTTAGGATTGTTTGAATTATTAAGGTTGTCACACTTATGACAATCATTAGATTACCACAGATTTTATAATTACAGGGACTTTTACAAGATTTTTGGATGGATTTCATTGTCAAACAGATTTCAATAGTTCGGTTATGTATTTGATTTTTCATTTGTCTATGATATTTAAAGATAAAGGATCAAAATAATGAATAAATAAAATAAATGGTGAAGGTTGGTTCTAGGGAAACCTTTAGAAGCACACTACTTTTTGAATAAATGGTTGAGGATTATATTGAATACAAGTTGGATGAGCCTAATTATGGATAGATGATGGTAAAACCATGGAGTATTACAGGACAACCCTCTTCTTAGTTTCTTGATTAGCTAATTAAGATCCGATTTGTTTTAAGATTCCTCTCTATTTTTTTTTCCTCTCATAACTTGTCATGACTCGAGGGGGTTAGTCATGATAGTCGTCGTATACCGTACAAAGGACTGTAGATTGAATTCCTTTACAATCGATGACCTTTTATATGATACACGAAGCTACAGCTACAACTAATAATCAAGAGTTGCACAAGCATAAGCAATATCATTTTATGATAATAATAATAAGATAAAGAAATATAAAACATAATCTATTTATACAAGAATTTACAAATAAGAGGTCTTTAAAACTTCTTAACTTAAATTAATATCAGTTTATCACATATTCAGATCTATAATCTAAATAAACTATCATGTGAATACTCTGATCATGTCTTGCTCCTACATTGACCCCTTGATGAACAACTAACCTCGGGCATGTGGCAGCCCAACTCCACAAACAACTTAGCCTGCGAAAGAAAACTGTAAGGGTATAAGCTAACTAGCTTAGTGAGATAATCCCCTCAATCATACCACAATCAAGTTATACATTAATTAAATTCAATCATATGAATGTATGTCAATCAGTATGCCAAACATATATATGCAGGTGACCAAGTACTGCATGCAACTCAGATTTAGTGCCCTCCGAAGTCAGGGTTGGAGATACATCGGCATAATCAAATCCAAGTATCATACTAGAACTTATCTCACAATAAAACTCCGTGTTTCGTATTTAAAATGTAATGATATATCCATTATCTATTTTATCAAAAATGAGTTCTAAATATGATTGTGAGTAGGTTCACCTCTCACTCACTCTTAAAGGGAGGTCTTTGGACTCGACCCTTAGCCAGGCGGTTGGCGCCTTCAACGCCTAGTAATCCCGCGGGCCAAGATAAGGTCATATTGTACGTGTACACTATATGAAATCTATAACAATCAAATAATCAACCTATGTGTGGCCTCTCGCTACCTCCATGTAATGTGATGGCTGGAATTAGTTATGTAGTGTATGATTATACGTATCTTAAGTTAATTTTTTTTTTCTAGTCGAGTAAAATTAGGTCTTATTCTTCAGTGATCAACAGGGTCAGAAACAATCAGTTCCTAGTGAATTTACTATGCAACAATCAATATGTTATCATACTTTAAAGTAACTTCACCATTAACAAACAGTCATCATACACAAGCATAATCCATCCCCATACAACATTCAATTATTAAGCATAATACATATTTACTAATTATAAACACAAGCAAGTATGAGATCATTAGGAAAAACTCACTCAACCATGATTAACTCAAGGGTTGTAATAATTCAAGGGCAACTCAAGGTTAAGGTCAAGATTACCTAAAAATAAAGAATACAGAAAATTGTAAGTTTGAGAATTTAATACTAAAATAGTATTGTAATTTGAAATGTTTACTTATCTATGCAAAATTATCAATTCGAGCTTTTTATCAAATCGCGTATAACTTTTTTGTTTTAGCTTAGATCGTTATGAACTTATAATCTATTTTAATCGTTTCCGAACGTATTTTCTCATAGTGAGGTTCGTTTTAGACGTTGTGACTCGCTATTCAAACTGTGATATAAAAATATCACAAAATTTATTATTTTAATTTAAAAAGTTATAAAATATTAATTTTACCTTTTTCTTAATATATTTATGATTTAATAATTATTTAAATCATATAATTGATAATTTTATTATTTTAAGTTTATTTTACCTTAATTACTTATTTTTACCTATTTTTGAGATTTTAGACATATTAAAATTATTATTATTATTACTTTTATTTTTATTATTTACTTGTATTTTGCAATACACCTACATATATATATTTATTACTATATTTGATTAATTTTTCTAATTTACTTAATTAGTAACCATTTTTCCTAATTTATGGTACTTCTATATATAAATATCTATTTCTTACATATTTATGAACTTATTTTATTTTGTAAATATTATTGTAAATTATATCCTATTTAACGTATGGTATACTTATATACTATATGTTATACATATACTTACTATTATAATTGCACACATATTCACGCCACATACATATATACATATATATATGTAAATAGCTTACATATGTATATGTACATGAATATATAAATACGAAACACATGTATATATATATATATATATATATATATATA
>JAMXBB010000009.1:12660235-12672747 GCA_024138015.1 Lumnitzera littorea | reverse complement strand
GTTAAATAGGATATAATATACAATAATATTTACCAAATAAAATAAGGTTATAAAGAATAGGTATATATATATTACCGTAAATTAGGAAAAATAGTTACTAACTAAGTAAATTAAAAAAAAATTAATCAAATATAATAATAAGTATATATATGTGTGTGTATCGTAAAATACAAGTAAATAATAAGGAAATAATAAATAATAAAAATAAAAGTAATAATAATAATAATAATTTTAATAAGTCAAAAATCTCAAAAATAGGTAAAAATAAGTAATTAAGGTAAAATATGCTTAAAATAATAAAATTATCAATTATATGATTTAAATAATTATTAAATCATAAATATATTAAGAAAAAGCTAAAATTAATATTTTATAATTTTTTAAATTAAAATAATAAAATTTGTGATATTTTTATATCACAGTTTAACCTATAAGTCACAACGTCCAAAACGGACCTTACTACGAGAAAATACACTTGAAAACGATCAAAATAGACTATAAGTTCATAACTATCCAAGTTAAAACGAAAAAGTTATATGCGATTCGATAAAAAGCTCGAATCGACAATTTCGTGTAATTAAGTAAAGTAAACATTACAAATTATGATACTGGTTTTGCTTTAAATTCCCAAACTTACAATTTTCGATTTCCTTATTCTCAGGTGATCTTGACCTTGACCTTGAGTTGCCCTTGGATTATTACGACCCTTGAGTTAACTATGGCTGAGTGAGTATTTCCTAATGATCTCATACTTGCTTGTGTTTATAATTAGAGAATATGAATTATGCTCAATAATTGAAAGTTGTATGGAGATGGGTTATGCTTGTGTATGATAACTGTTTGTTAATGGTAAAGTTACTTTAAAAGTATGATAACATATTGATTGTTACACAGTATATTCGTTAGGAACTAATTGTTTGTAACCTTGTTGATCATTAAATAATACGACCTAATTTTACTCGACTAGAAAAAGTTAACTTGAAACATGCATAATCATACACTACATAACTAATTCGGGCAGTCACATTACACGGAGGTAGTGAGAGGTTTTATGTGGGTTGATTATTTGATTGTTATAGATTTCGTACGGTACATACGTGCGATATGACCTTACTCTGGCCTACGGGATTACTAGGCATTGAAGGCACTAACCACCTAACTAAGGGTCGAGTCCAAAGGCCTTTGTTTAGGGGTGAGTGAGGGCTACGTAAATCTACTCATAATCATATGTAGAACTTGTTTTTTATAAAGCTGAGAATAGATATACCATTACATTTTAAATATGAAACGCAGAGTTTTGTTATGAAATAAGTTCTAATATGATACCCAAATCTAACTGTGCCGATGTATCTCCAACCCTGACTTCGGAGGGCATTAAATCTAAGTTGCATGCAGTACCTGGTCACCTATATGCATATGTTTGGCATACTGATTGACATGCATTCATATGATTGAATTTAATTAATGTATAACTTGATTGTGGTATGGTTGAGGGGATTATCCCACTAAGCTATTTAGTTTATACTCTTGTAGTCTTCTTTCGTAGGCCAAGTTATTCGTGGAGTTGGGTTACTGCATGCCCGAGGTTAGTTGTTCATCAGGGGGTCAATGTGAGAGCAAAACACGATCAAAGTGTTCACATGATAGTTTATCTAAATTATAGATTTAAATATGTGATAAATTGATATTAGTTTGAGTTAAAAAGTTTTAAAGACCTCTTATCCGTAAATTCTTATATAAATAGATTATGTTTTATATTTCGTTATCTTATCATTATTATCATGAAATGATATTGCTTATGCTTACACAACTCTTGGTTGTTAGTTATAGCAGTAGCCTTGTGTATCGTATAAAGAGTCATTGATTATAAAAGAATTCAATCTATAGTCCTTTATATGGTATACGGCGACTGTTGCGACTAGCCTCCTCGGGTCGTGACAAATTGCATAATCAATAATCTAGTGGGGCAATGTTATATAGATTTCTGATTACGTAAGTTGTTAAGGTGAAGATTTTTGTGTCATTTAAATATGAAGAAATGTTTATATAAAAACAAGTAATGTATAAGATTATTACATGATCATATCTAAATTAAGCTTCATAATATGTAACAATAGGAGTAAGCAGAAAGTTATACTACTAGCAACATGAAAATGTTAATTGGTCATGTTAAGGGAGTATATGAAGCTCATGACTAGAAATTGACACAATTAGCAAACATGTTGGTCGTGTCTACTGTACTAGTGTAACTCTTTACATTTGATGATGTTTTTTCTTAGTAAGTATAATGTTATCATCTTCTAAAAGTAACATTACCTCATAATGGACAATTAAGATCAATTTTAGACTAATCTAAACATAATCTAATGATTAAAAAACTAAGTAATCTCAATCATAATTCTGGGAATTAGATGATTAGATGTCTAAATATATATTGATAATTTACATAAAATTTTGCATAAATTTTTCATTATTTTTTTCATAATTTATCATAAAAAACATGTCAGCAAACAATCATAAACTTTCTTCCAAAGTCCTTTACTTGTGTAGTCATCAAGAACAAGGATTGCTACTTTGTTCCTTGTTCTTAATACTTGTTTGATTTTATCCTAAGAGAGTTTATGCTTATACTTAGCAAACATAGTATAGGACATGTAAGACTCTTAAGGATAGCGTTCTCCATGTGCCTTTAAGTGTCTGTAATCTCCAATATTTAATACAAAATTTGTAACATCATTGGCATATGGCTGCTTTTTCTTCCTATTGTAAACTCAAGACTTATGAGCTTTACACTTAATCAAGTATAACATGTTAAGATTTCCTATCTTTCCTTGAAACTTTTGTTGTTCAATTTATCTTAATGGACTAGATAGGAAAGGAAATGATTGCAAAAGGCGGCTTTTGTTTGATAGAAATCCCTTCTCTTTAGAAAACCTTATCTAAAATGAAGCATTGTGAATTGTTAGTAGTAAATAGTGCTCTTTAAGCGACAATTGAGTGACACCCTTAAGAGCATATTTAATGTTAGTTCCTTCTCTTAGAACCATAGCAAGCATTGGCCCCTCACTTTTAATGTTGGAACCTTAATGCAATTTCAAAGTAGTGGTTTCCTTAGAGTAATCCATAAGGATACTTTCTCTTTTATTTTTTTTATTTAGTTATTTATTTATTTTTACTTTTGATTGGTTCAAATGTGTTAGTAAGACCTACAAAATATTGAAAAATATTAAGGAACATTTATAAAAATCTTATTGACAAAATAGAGAAACCCATAATACCATGTCTAATGTAAAGGACCCATTTTGAGTCTCTAGGTGCTACATTAATGTCTTAAGAAGCAATCTTCCTAAGTCTTCACAAAAGTCCTTTAACATTTTTTTTTAAATGCAAGCAAACCCTCTACACATTTACCTTGGTATGGATATACTAAATAAACTTTTAGATGTAGCAAATGGCCCCTTTAACTTTGATAAATTGGAAAATAACCACCTCTCCTCCAACATATAAAAGCATAGGACGTATATTTGGACCTAGATCAAAGTTTATGGAAGTTATTTATAGTTTTCCTCCTTTTTTTGAATTATTTTTGTGGGTCCAAAACAAACTTTAACCAATTGAAGAGCAAAATCCAAAAAAAAGAAAAAAGAAAAAAGAAAAAGTGCCACTTTTCAGTTCCATGTCAAAGGAGCTTTATCAAAAGAAGGAACCATGTTTATTGCATAAGGAATGCCAACATGGTTCCTTACTTTAGAAAAAGTGCTAAGGAACTAGTGAGAAACTTGGCCTAAGAGTGAGTTTCTTGAAATATTAACCTAACTTCTAAAACTTTAAACTGTATGCTTAGCATTAAATTTTTCTTAATGGTTCCTTACCTATCCAATTATTTGTCCAAAACAACGTCTCTGTCTTACTTATCAATAGTATAAGACTTGGAATACCCACCTAAATAAATATCAGGAATGTAGTTAGGTTGATTGCATACTTGACTTTCCTTTATAAAAGAAACGGGACAAAGGTACAAGAAATATGTATACTCTATATTACTATTTTTAGTAATTTAGTAGCTAAATTTTTATTTTTTGCAATTTAGTAGATCTTTCTTTGATTTGGTTTCAATTTAATGTCTTGATTAATGGAAAATTAATGACTAATACAATATTTGCATTTTAATGTTTTTGTTTTATTTTTTATTGCATTTTAGTGTCTATGCTTTAATTTTGATGTACTGTAGTATTTGAAGACATTAATTTATAAAAAAAAAAAGATAATTTCAAATTTTTATTATTTAATAAATTATTTTGAAAAAGATTAAAAAACTATTTTTATGTCGATAATTTTCACTGTACATAACTTTGTATGCAATATCTTATAAGACTTACTTCAATTTAAAAATAAGATCCAATATACATTTGTTACTAGCTAAACAAAGTAAGATTTAAAATGGTCATAACTTACATAACACATGTCATTTGGTATTGAAACATAAATTTTTTGACTTGTTACTAATATATATCCACATAGTGTAACATTTTATTAGAAGTTATGAGATTACAACAATTATATAGTTGTAGTTATATGATATTTAACTTGTAAGTTATGAGATTACAAAATTATAAAATTCAGTATCAATATGTTACTAAATGTCATGCCTTGAAGTGATGAAGTTGTAATAGCTCTACCATATACATCATTCTAAAATAGAAGCTAACCTCACAATTGCTGTTGTAAACCTATTTCACATAAGGCAAACCTAACTCAACCACTTTAAAGTGTCCAATTTTGTATCCACTTGTAATAAACCTATGGGGTAATCTTTAGAAATGATGGTTAGCAACAAATTTGTAAAGAAATCTTTCTGAAATGATTAAGTTTGGTTCATGAAACTCAGATAATATGTCTAAATATATAGGTATTTAGAAAATTGTATTTTCTTAGAAAAATAACAAGTCCAAGAAAAGAATTGTAAAGGGTCTATAGATTTACAATACAAATATACACTTTAATAGTGACAAGCTAGAGGGCCACTAGAGGAGACCCCAATAGTTTTCTTAAAAGTTAGCAAAATTAATAATCAGGATAATAATTTAGCCAATTCTTCTTAAACCTCACTTGTTAATCTTTTAAACATTAGGTGGTATGCTTGTAAATCTATTTGGAGCCTGCAAAATAACTATAGAGGAATGAGTGATAACTTACTCAATAAGTAAGATGAAGATAGAAATATGCATTTAGCATAAACACATTAAAGGTTTTCAACCAGGTTAATTAGATGCAATGCATGCACAAGCATATGTCATCATATGACATTATCTAGTACATTACTAGATTAGAGAAATTGTGCTTGATCTATTCCTAGTTGAGGAGTTTGACATTGTACACTTGTGAATTGAAGCTAAATTAGGGCTTACATAATGGAGAATACTCTCTGCTCGAGACTCCCTTCAAACTACAACCCTCAACCTCATTGCGACCTCCTTTCCTATCACTTAGTTCAATTAAAGATAGGGAAAGAACCATTTCAACTATCTTTATCAAAGGAGTTCGTGTTTGGCTTGAGAATTCTAGTTGTTACCCTTAATAGGTTGTGATGCATGTCAGGTTAAAAATTAGGTTGAGTTCGAATTAATTCAGTTTTGGGGGTGATCAACCAATTTAAACAATCTAAACAAAATAGAGTACATAGAATCATTGAAACATGGAGCCTAGCTCCTACAGTGGTAGCAAAGCCTTATTTAGGCACTTACATAGTATATACACACAAACAACTATATTACAATCACAAGCCAAAAGCATACAAAAACTTCCAAGTGCTTTAAAGTACTTCAAAATGCTGCTAAGCATTAATCCCACTTATATGGATATTGATGCTCATTCTCTTTATATACCGCTCTTATCTTCTTTTATTACCCTTAAAATTTAATATAACCTCTCTAGTTCCTATCCAATATATGACATAAGAGTTCATTTTAACATTCAACTATGTTCTTTAGTTGAGTAAAGTGAGTTTTCTAATGTTTCTATTAAGTATTAGTCAAGTAGTATAGGTTCTAACTAAGGTTTTGACTTGGTATTTTAGCATAAGTTGTTGTTTACTAGTTTTTTACTCAAGTTTTGACTCCAATAAATTCTTAGAGGTTATAAATAGGTGACTTTTTAACCTACTCTCTAGCTCTAAGTGATCCAATATTCAGTTCCACCATCTTTAAACTTTTAGTGGCTCTTACATTTAGCTTCTTCCATCAAGATACTTTCTAACTAAGTTTCTAACTTAGGTTCTAACCTAACAATGTAGTATAGGTTATTGTCTAAGAGGCTTATGACTTATGTTCTGATTCTAATAAGGATGTAGAGCCCAAATATAAATCACTTTCTAATCTAGATCCAATTTTAGTGCATTTAAAATTATTTACACTAAGTTATATTCTGATCTATTTTCTGACGTTGTTGTTACCACTACATCTTGCTACTTCACTTATAATCCAACATACCCTTGGTTCCAAAACTTTAATAACCTACATAAATAGTAAGTAATAACTCAACACTACAATTCATATATATACTTCTCATTACATTTTCCATTTAGTCACATATGCATTTGTACTTAGATAATTTAAACCCTAAACTACCAAATACCTACTTAAACTTGAAAATCATCATTCCGAGACTTATGATAATTTACTTTTAGCTACTACATGTGGTTACTTATGGATTGTAACATGTTGTTGTGGAGGATTTATTAAGTTCCTTTAGCAAAGCAACACGTCCAGCATAATATTTTTGTGAAAATGAATTTTTTCCAAAAATCCATTGGTTCAATTTTGAAGATCTGATCACATAGTATCAAAAAATAGTATTTCAGGAGTATACTCATAAAATTTCACGTCAAAACTACATTAATTGGTTTTTTAAAAATGCGATAGAAAATCAATGTGCAAGATGCTTTTCTTAAGGACCCTATATTATCACTCAAAATTTTGAAGATCTAATTTGAAATTTAAGTTCCTCATCCAAAAATACAAAGAAAAACTAAGTTTCAAAATTTTTGAAGGTCGTTTAGTATTTTTCCCAAAATTTAGTTAAAAATGAGGCTAAGCAATAACTTACCAGAACTTGGAGCTTCGACCACTGTGGAGGGGAGGGGCTTTGTCTACCAATCATAACGCATGCCACTCCTTTAGGCGATGGCTTTGTCTCACTTCCAAGTGATAGTTTTTCATGGGAATACTCAAAATCTTCGTTTCGTACACTAATTTTCCTAATTTTTGTTTCTTCACTTTCTCTCTCTATTTTTCACACTCTAATATTTTTCCCAACCTTGCAATTGACTAAATTTTGTCTAGGAAGTAAATGGTAATTTTTATATTATAATGTCAAGGTGGTTTGATTTTATTTTACCTCATAATATGGGTATTATCCTAGTTTAGGTGTTCAAATGAGGGTGTTTCTATAATCATTTGTATCCTAAATGCTTGCTAGGACAAAGATGAGTTGTCTCTAGTTGTTCCCTATTTTTTTATAATTTTACCACATTTTATTTATTTATTTAATTAATTTTTTTCAATTTTTGAGTATTTTCAATAATGACAGGTACATATACTTACATATTAATTATACCTGGTGTGTATATATGTCTTTTCTATATTATTATTATAATTTATGTCTAAATGTTTGTTAATTTCCAAAACTTACTTTGCGTGTCATCGATAGTTATATAATAATATAGTCAATTTTCATTATTTTAACTATATTTATATTATTTTATTATATTTTGAATTCCAAGCCTATAGGAATTACTCAACTAATGTCACAAAGTCTCTCGTAACTTTTCAACCTAATTGAGTTGTCTTCCTGAATGCTTTAAATCGATTACTATACTTCGTCGTACTAATAGAAGGCTCACACTAAATATGTAACAAAGTATTATTATATAGAGGTGTATTGTTTTGTAAGTTTGAAAATTCATGCTTTTGGTTACTTGATTTATAAGTTATGACTATTTTAAAATTTTACATGATTCGTATATATAAAACATAGTAAATCTTATTTTTAAATAAAAGTAGAACACGAGTTTTCGACAATAAAAGATTTGCTAAAATTAGACATCACATGTAAAATTATGCATCACTAAAATTATTGGATATAAACAATTTTTTAATTTATATTAATTTAGAAAAATAAAATATTAATTTTAAATAAATTAACACTTGAACATATATTATAATGCATCAAAATTAAAGTGTAAATATTGGAATGCAATCTTACCGAAAGTATAAATATTAAAATGTAGAAAAGTGCAACGATTGTTAACTTTACTATTGATAGGGACACTAAATTGAAACATGGATGCAAATGGGTAGGTTGTTGTAAGGTTGGGTCTTTTGACATGATTAAAAACTCTATAGGGTTTAAGGTCAGATTTTGAGATTATCGAAAAACCCAATGAAAAACCTGATCTGGTAAGAAACGATAAATTATTTCATTTACTTTATTTTATGTTTTATTAATAAGAAGATTAATAAGCATTTCTTAACAAAAATCTTTTAAGAATATACTGAAAATAGCTTAAGATATTGAAACTAAAATAAAATATTTTATGCAATTAAGGTATAATGATTTGATATTAGGTTCATAATGACTTTAAGCACAAACTTTAATAATAAGAGGAGAAACTTTATAAGGTTTTGAAAAACTTGAAACTTTATAGAGGTTGGTTTTGATTGTAAGAGTAAAAACCTTATAAGAGCGAGATAAGGTTTTAGAAAACTAGTCATGAAGTTACCTTGGTTGCATCACTAAATTGAAACACAAATAAATAAATGAGTATTACATTACAAAAAATAAATATCTAGGTATTAAATTGCTAAAAATTAGAAGTACACAAACTTTTATTACCTTTTATATCCAAAAACAACAAAGAGAGAGATAAATTACAACTATTACAATAAGTAAAACTGTCGCATTTTTTAACAATTTATTACAACTTTAGGATTGGTTGAATTATTGAGGCTGTCACACTTATGACGATCCTTAGATTACAATGAATTTTATAATTATAGGGACTTTCACAAGATTTTTGGATGGATTTCATTGTCAAACGGATTTCAACAGTTCGGTTATGTATACGATTTTTCATTTGTCTGTGATATACAAAGATAAAGGATCAAAATAATAAACAAATAAAATAAATGGTGAAGGTGGGTTCTAGGGATACCTTTAGAAGCACACTACTACTTGAATAAACGGTTGAGGATTATATTGAATACGAGTTGGATGAGCCTAACTATGGACAGAAGGTGGTAAAACCATTGAGTATTACAGAACAACCCTTTTCCTAGTTTCTTGATTAGCTAATTAAGATCCGATTTGTTTTAAGATTCCTCTCTGTTTTGTCTTTTTTTTCCTCTCATAACCCAACATAAAATATATGCTTAAATTTTAAATAAAAGGAAGAAAAGTCCATTTTTCAGAAATTTTTCAAAATCTTAGATTCATACGAGTCTACTAAAAACTAGTTTCCAAGAAATTGACCAAATTGTCTAGCCCAAGAAATTTCCTTTTCCCTTTTATAACTCATTTAATATAAACCACTCGACCAGGAATTAGAGGAGTTTAACTTAAAGCATAACTTTCAGAAAAATCCTATTTGGGAACTGCCACATTAATTCAAATAGGTGGATCGACTTTAACCCCATAGCTGGTTTGTAATTGTTGCAATGGATAAAATCGAGCAATGCATTACAAGGAGTTCCTTATCCACTTTATTTACATATATATGACATGAAGCGGATAGATGTTACAGATACATGGACACATATACAGGGGATAAATGATACAGATACATCCATACATATGCTTCTATTTATTATTATATATTCATGGATTTACTACCCTCAGGAGTCCATAGCGTTTGCAAGCTCTGCAGGAGTTTAATCTAAAACAGGCTGTAAAAGAAGAATATAAACATCGTAGTTATCATGTGAAAATGTTAGATCCAAACAGTAAGATGATATATGGGAGGGGATTATGAAATTTAGTTGCAAAAAAATTAACGAGTAAAGATCCTGATTTCTCACCTGCAGGGTTTTGATTGTGATCCAGGCACGGTTCTTCCGATCTTTATTTAAACTCTTTACTTCCACGTCTATTGTTTTGAAAAAGCTAGCTTTCATATTGATCAGCTGGAGTATTACTGGCATATTATCTCTTACATTCTCTTTTTTTTGGCCATCAGCTCCTACATTCTTAAGATTAATGATTCCTGTCATGTTGTGACATTTTCTAAGCTCAACGGTCATGATTTTAGGCAGTTAGTCTTCTAGTTCTATCATCCCGAGATTCTTTAAATTCCACAGCCTTAGAACTAGAAGATTTCTAAGAAGGCCGCTGGGGAGTTTCAATGTTTTTCCAAGAAAAGAGTCCGCTAGAAGTTTAAGGACTTTCAAGTTTGTGAAGTTACCCAGTTGGAGTATATGATCATTGGTCATTTGCGATCCAGACAAGGTAAGGGTAATGAGATTCTGGGGGATCAGATTTCTCAAAGGCTCTTCGAATCGACCAAGAAGGTATAGCTTGGAAAGACTACGGTGTTGTGTTAATGAGAGCGTTGAAGGCAATACTGAAGGTTCGATCGACTTGATAATTCCAAGCTTCAAGGACTGAAGATTCGTCAGGCTGGAAACCCAATCACCTATTGCTTTTTGATTTGCTTCATCGAATTGGAACATGATCCCCAGTTAGTCAGCTTCTTTATGTTGCTCAAACCCACTAGGGTTTGGGTTTGGTTATATGTATCGATGCAGATACTATCTACAACTGCCCCACTAAGTGTATGAAGGTTTGTCAATGGTGGTTTGCTAGTTGCAAAAGAAGGAGAGAGGGTTGATTTATCAATGCGACAATAGCTATTAAGATAGAGGTGCCGGAGATATCTCGATTTCTTCCAAAACGACTTAGGTAATTCTGTTATGTTGGTGTGTTTTAGATCCAAAGTCTCTAGGTATGGCAAATCGGCAACTGATTTTGGTAGTGAACCTAGTGTAGTAGATCTCAAGCCTAAGTACCTGAGGAGCACTAGTTTTCCTAGCACTTTATCAAGGTTAGGCTTGTACACACCCTCCAGATCAAGCACAGTTAGCAGATTAGAGCCCTTACCAGACAGAGTCTTGAGAAAATTGCTTACAGCTTGGGTGAGCACGCCCTCTCTGAAATTGAAGGACAGAAAAGATCGAAGGCCATTGATCTTGTTAGCATCAAGAGAGAAGCGCTCAATGTCTGAGTGTTCTGCGAGCCATTGGATTTTAGGTGCAGCTCGTTGTTGTTGGTGTTGATCCTTAGCCTGGTCTCCTCCCTCTGTTTTCTTCTGAGGATGAATGTAAAGGAGTTCAGTGCCAATTGCTCCAGAACAAAATAAATCATAGAGAACAGGGACCACACGGACTCTTCTAGGACAACCATCTTCCTTCCACTGAACAACCTCAATGAAGTTTCGAATCACCAACTCCTTAAGGTGGTCCATCCCCAAATCTTCAGGCTCCATGTTGGCATCTTGTAGCACGACTAGAAGTCCCTCAGAAAGCCATAACCGCAGTAGCCTTCGCACTGGGAATCCATAAGATTTGGGAAAAAGGGTCATGTAGAGGAAACATGGCTTCACTTGTGGACACATATCGCTATAGCAATACGTAAAAAACCGATTAAGATCATCTGTGTCGGGTATCGTCTTGATGATCTTAAAATCGGGGGACTTAGCAATCGCTCCACTCAATAAATCGACCTTCAGTTGTGAGCCACGGCATTTCTTAATAAAATCTTCCTTCTTGTCTTTCCACGTATCCTCGTTTAAGGATCCACCAGCTCTGATTAGCTTATCGCTTAAGAGACTTTTGATCTCCGCCTCTTCCAATGGTTTGAGCACAATTGGGTTAGGATCTAACATGTATGCAATATCCTTGTGTTGGGTGGTGATTAGAAGACGACTGCCAGCGGAATATGGAACGCTATTCATCACCTCCACGAATTGATCCAGAGGCCAGTCACCGACATCATCCAACACAATGAGATATTTCTTTTCAGAGAGTGCATGGTAAAGGTTTACTGCAAGATTCATGGACGGCCGTTGCACATTGGGCATCAAAGACGACTTACCCGAAACTTGCTCTAGTATACTGTGTACAGCTTTATGACTCGTGTCAGTCCTAAAGGCATCGACCCAAGCACAGCATTCGAACTCACCTTGCAGTTGGGTGAAAATTTTTCTTACTAAAGGTGTCTTGCCAAACCCGTGCTCACCGACAATCACTATGTAATAATTTGGTTTTTCCAACAAACGCTCTTTAAGCTTTTTCATGTCCTCTTTGCGAGCTGCCATACCGTCTCCCAAAATGTCGAGAGAAAACAACTCGTCCCACATTTTGGGATCGTATCTTCGAGGGCCTTTTGCTTTGGCAGATTCCGAGACCTGCGGTTTGTGCTTTTCGGATATCTGTCGAGCTTGATTGAAGCTTGTTATTTGA
>JAMXBB010000009.1:12581897-12658959 GCA_024138015.1 Lumnitzera littorea | reverse complement strand
TGAAGTTTCGAATCACCAACTCCTTAAGGTAGTCCATCCCCAAATCTTCAGGCTCCATGTTGGCATCTTGTGGCACGACTAGAAGTCCCTCAGAAAGCCATAACCGCAGTAGCCTTCACACTGGGAATCCATAAGATTTAGGAAAGAGGGTCATGTAGAGGAAACATGGCTTTACTTGTGGACACATATCATTATAGCAATACGCAAAAAGCTGATTAAGATCGTTTGTGTCGGGTATTGTCTTGATGATCTTAAAATCAGAGGACTTAGCAATCGCTCCACTCAATAAATCAACCCTCAGTTGTGAGCCACGGCATTTCTTAATAAAATCTTCCATCATGTCGTTCCACCTATCCTCGTTTAAGAATCCACCAGCTCTGATTAGCTTATCGCTTAAGAGATTTTTGATCTCCACCTCTTCTAATGGTTTGAGCACAATTGGGCTAGGATCTAACATGTATGCAATATCCTTCCGCTGGGTGGTGATTAGAAGACGACTGCTGCCAGAATATGGAACGCTATCTATCACCTCCACGAATAGATCTAGAGGCCAGTCACTGATATCATCCAACACAATAAGATATTTCCTTTCAGAGAGTGCTCGGTAAAGGTTTACTGCAAGATTCATGGACGGATGTTGCACGTTGGGCATCAAAGACGACTTACCCGAAACTTGTTCTAGTATATACTGCGTACAGCTCTATGACTCGTCTCAGTCCTAGAGGCATCGACCCAAGCACAACATTCGAACTCACCGTGCAACTGGTTGAAGATTTTTCTTGCTAAAGGTGTCTTGCCAAACCCGTGCTCACCGACAATCACTATGCAATAATCTGGTTGTTCCAACAAACGCTTTTCAAGCGTTTTCATGTCCTCTTTGCTAGCTGCCATACTGTCTCCCAAAATGTCGAGAGAAAACAACTTGTCCCACATTTTGGGATCATATCTTTGAGGGGCTTTTGCTTTGGTAGATTCCGAGCCCTGCAGTTTGTGGTTTTCAGATATCTGTTGAGCTTGCTTGAAGTCCGTTATTTGACTCTTGAACTCCCGCAGACCTTTACGCAACAAGCAATTTGCCCATAAGATTACAAACATGTTAGGAAGATTGATCCTGATAGTTTGAGCAACAATGGCCTGATCTTCTACTGCGATTTTGGATCGGAATATGTCGATGCCATCTTCCATTTTGTAGATAGCGACCAAGAGCCTGGATTTCCATTCACTTTCGCTTCCTTCAGGATGCTTTGTCCAGAAATCATATACTGGATCCAGACTCTCCGCTGTATCCTTTATTTGCTTTTCTAGAAAAGTGCCAGCAATTGATTTGCTATCAAGTAATTTCAGTAGCTTTTGTTGTACTATGATTATAGCTGCATCAATAGCTATTGCGTTCTGCAATATTTTATCGCCTAGTGACACGGCTGCTTTTTTAACCTTGGCTGATTCTTTGTCAACCATGGCATTCGCATCCATGAATCTCCCTCTCCCACTCATATCTCTCTATTTAGGGTGGCTGTAAGTGTTTGAGGTATTTATGCAACCAAAGGAGTAGTACTAGGGATGTTTGGATGGTTATCAAGAGGGGAAATGGGGTTGTGTCTTCACGGCTCTCGTGCCTGTCATCATTTACAACCTAAGCAGTAAGAATCTATTGTATGTGGGTTCCTTGTCTAGCTCTAGCTCAGAATCTTGCATCAGTAGCAAAGCTAAGTGCTTAATTAATGCCTTTCTTTATGATTGAGGAAAGTTGAAACATTCACTTAAGGAGAAGGTAAAGAATGTTCGTTGATCTTATCAAAAACAAGAAAAGGCCAGTGTTCTTTCCTTCGTTTGTGCTCTAACTATATTCTTTGACAATCCTTTTGCTGTTTTTCGATTTCGTATAGTTTGCTCTGGATTTTGATACACATGCTTCCGCAAATATTTGTACTAAATTATAGGAAACTCGAAATTATACCAATACCATATATTTCTTAGAGATTATATATGATAACACTCCTTGAAGTATTGATATTGCTACATTCTTCCTTCAATATGGTATCAAGTGGTACTTTTGTATTGGTATTAATTTTTTAGACAAAAGAAGTTTATCTTGTAGTTGTTGATATATATATATATATATATATATATATATATATATATATATTTTCAAGTCAGTTTATCACCTAAATTGATTCGTATTATTTATTGAAATATCAAAACTAGTTAAGTAAAAGCATAATGAATTGATTCATATTATTTATTAAAGTATAAAAAAAAAAATTAACTAAAAACGCAATGAGATGATGACTTAGCTTCAAGAAATATCAACTTTATATGTAATGAAAAATTGTGAGAATGAAATTTAAAGTGAAAGGAAATATAGAAGTCCTTTATACTATTAACTTACCATTTGTGTGATAAATCCAATGATTGATAAATTTGAATTCTTGACTACAATAACTAGATATATTTATTGCATATATATTAGTTGTTAAGAAAGTGGAAGGGATTGTCAGGATTTATGAAGTATTTTAGAAATATTTTTGTATAAAAAGAAAAATTCATTTAAAACTTGATATGAGCCTTCATAAGCCACCACTCTAATGGGTATCACCATTGAAATTTGGATTTTAAGTAGTATAAAACAATTTTGTAAACTAATTCAATGAAGCAAAGCCTTTGAACACTTCTTTGATTGACGTCTATGTGGCATTTAGTAACTTTTTTGTGCTAGAAAATTGGTGCATGCCTCACATATGGGATCACCAAAAGTTAACAATGGATTGGCCCTTGAGAGCACTATTATTATAATGTGTTTTCTTGGTGGTCGTTAAGCATTGGTAGTTAAGCATCAAGTAAGTTTATCAAGATTGTACTTGATAGGGGTAATGGTTGTAGATGAACACACAACTGAAGGTATCATGCAAACAAATGGGCCTAAACCACAAGATAGCTCGAAAGAATTAATGGAGGTTGAAGGTTGAGTAGAGGTTCTAATGTATCAACGTAAGATATAATGCACTAATGCTTCATACAAGCTCGAGCTACACTTGATATAATGTATAAGTGTAATCGAAGGTCACTCATTACTAATCCACACTCAAATGACCTAAATAAGATTAAGGAGAGCAAGTAGGAGAATACTTAACCCAAAAAGGGATAAGTATTGTGTTCAAGATTCTTGATGATGATTTTGGCGGATACATTTACGAGGTATTTATATGCTCCAATTAGAGGATTCCTTTAATTACAAAATTAGATACCTATCTGAAATGGAAAACCATTATAGAGAAAGGATAAATTGGTAATAACAAAAAAAAAAAAAGAATATCCTTCGTTGGGATAGAACAAATGTTAGATAAAGTGGACACTTGTAAGCCTTTCAATCTAGTGGTCTAAATAGGTATAGGTTGTTGAGTAGAGCTGAGTTGGCTAGTTCAACTTCTGGTTAGCAATTTGGCAAGTTGGGTGATGTATCGCCAAAGTCGAACACACAAAGAAACACCACAACGAAACGAGCCAAAAAGAAACAATAGAAAATCTAGCAACTACTAAATGGATATGACGCATCGATTGATCTTACTTAGCTTACAATCCACTAGATATAACATACCGATCTAAACTGAAGGGTCATTCACTACTATTCCTTGCTAAAGGGAATAGATAAGAGTTGAATGATAATGAGAACATTAAGGTTGCTCAAAGTGAATGATTTTGTATTGAATGGTTGATTGCTGCTTATAAGAAAGTGGAGGTTTATATACCCATCCACTAGAGTTACTTTATATATATAAAAAGACAAAAGGGTATTCTACAATTAGGTTACATGAAACACACTAAAAGGGGTAAATGGGACAAAGAATATTCAGTTAGAAAAGAAAGAATCATTTTGGAAGATTGTGTCAGAAGACAAGTATCACTTAGTGGTTGGCCATTAGGAATATGATACAAGGTAAGCGGAAGTAGAAAAGCGCTGTAGTTAGGGCTGACTTAATTTGGATCAAGTTAGGAGCCAATTAGTTTGGTAAGAAAGTCAACTGAATTGGAGTCAAACGCCTGGAGTCAATTAGGGAGGTCGGTTCAGCTAATCTTGGGTTGTCTTTTGAAATAAGACTTCACAATTGGGCAGGTACATGTCGGACGCATGTAAGGATCTAACAAACAGGTTTGTAGGAGATCAGTTCAGCATAGGAATCTCCATCTCGACTTTGGTTTCGAGCTAGTATTCTCTAAGCGAGTCCTTATAGTCCTCTAGCTTGACTATGTGTGATCGGTTTAGGAGGTTGGTTCCTACCATTAGGGGTTTAGAGAGCATGTACTTTAAAAGTGGGGATTTAGTAGCTCAGTCTCAACAAGTCAACTCAGCAATAGTTCAACTTAAGCCTGAACACTTGTAAGCTTGGAAATAGGTAGTTCAATGCTCGCCTCTAATGGGGGTCCACAGTAATAATGGGATCTTCTTCCACTTAGGAGATAGTGAGTGGGTTGGGGTAGCTCAAAAGACATAGCAGGTTAGCTCGGAGGAACTACTCTTCTTTTGAAGTGAGATCCTTCTAGATAGTTCGATGTACTAAAGGAGTAAGTCCTTGGGCTGGAGATTTCATGATTGGCCCTCGATTCCTATCACCCCCTTCAGGTTGTTTAAGAGTTAAGATCAAATCTTGGTTTAATTTAGGTAACTCATCATTGAGGAAATATGGGTTAAGATGAGTAATGTTGAAGGTGCCAAAGACTCCATATTCTTCACGCAAGTCTACCTTGTAGTCATTGGGGTTGATCTTCTCGATCACTTTGAAAGGTCCATTTGCTTTCTATGACAATTTGTTCTTCCATAGGTTGGCAATTTTGTCCTTGTCGAGGTGAATCCACACCAAGTCTCCGAGTTGGAATTCTCTAGCTTTTTTCCTCAGCCTTTCTTTTTAAGCTTCAAAGCAATTCGATTCAAATGGTCCACTACATTCAAGTACATTGCTTAGATGGTTTTTGATTTTTTAACAGCTTGCTGATCCTTAAGCTAGATGGGCCAAGAAATCTTATTCAAAGGGAGTTTAGGATTATATCCATATGCAATCTCGAAGGGTGACTTCTTGATGACATTAAAGGTGGTCCTGTTGTAGGCAAAATCAATGATTAGTAAGCACATGTCTTAATTAGTTAGGATTCTTCCAACTGTAACTCATAATAGGGTTACTAATGTCTTATTGACTACCTTGGTTTATCTATTTGTTTGTTGATGGCAAGATATACTGAATAGCAACTTAGTACCTAGTTGCTTCCAAAGTTTCTTCTAAAAATGGCTTAAGAACTTAGTGTCTCAATCATATACGATGGTTCTTAGCACTCCATGAAACTTAACTACTTCCTATAAAAGGAGAAAAGAAATAGCCAAAGCATTGTTAGTTCAATCACATGGCATGAAGTCTACCATTTTATTGAAGCGATCTATGACCACCATGATATAGTCTTTCTAATGGGATGTCCTTGGTGAACCCAATATGAAGTCCATACTTAATTCGAACCATAGTTTAGTTGGGATAGGTAATGGTAAATAAGGTCCCTACTCAGCTCGACTCTTAGCTCTTTAATAGGTAGCACACTTCTCTAATACGTATTGCATATCTCTCATCATTCTAGGCCAAAAGAATCTCCAGCTAAGCATTTCATGAGTTTAGGTCTTCCCAAAATGACTAGATGATCCTCCTTCATGTACCTTATGCACCAGTAATTCTCTCATGGAATAGGTTAGGATACATAACTTCCCTTTTCTAAATGGTTATCTATCCTCCTTATGATAATTGTCAATAGCTCAACCATCCTCACATCAAGCATAGATTGGACCAAAGTGTAGGTCTTCAGCCCTTAATCATTGAAAGTCCAAGTAGTCTTGTTTAGAGCTCAGTTAAGAGTGTGTGTTGCTGTGATAAGGCATCAGTTACTACATTATTCTTACTGGTTTTGTATTTAATGACATAAGAAAATCTTTCATGAACTTGATCCATTTAGCTTGTCTCTTACATAGCTTTAGTTGGCTCTTTAGATGTCTTAATGATTCATAATCCATATAGATCACGAATTCTCTAGGCAACAAGTAGTGTTGCTTGATAGAGAGAGCTCGGATCAAAGAGTAAAACTCCTTGTCATATACAGAATAATTTAGTGATGCTCCTTGAAGCTTTTCACTAAAGCAAGCAATTGGTCAGCCTTCTTGCATTAGTACTGCACCTATACCCAATCTAGATACATTGAACTCTACTTCAAAAACTTGTCGAAGCTTGAAAGAGTTAGGACAGGGGTAGTAGTAAACTTTTTCTTCACCTCCTCAAAACTTTATTACTCCTTCTCTTCCTATTGGAATTCAATGTTCTACTTTGACAACTTAGTAAGTAAGGCTACAATAGTATTGAAATTCCTTATGAAATAAGGTAAAATGACGTCAAGCCATGAAAACTTCACATGTCAATAGAACAAGTCAGCAAAGGCCATTCAATAATTGCTTT
Source organism: Lumnitzera littorea (assembly GCA_024138015.1). NCBI lineage: Eukaryota > Viridiplantae > Streptophyta > Magnoliopsida > Myrtales > Combretaceae > Lumnitzera > Lumnitzera littorea. The sequence goes on along the minus strand of JAMXBB010000009.1, from coordinate 12,652,480 downwards.
CACCTTCTCTTCATCAACTTGTATACTATCTTCACTTACAACAAATCCTAAGTAGATCACCTCAGGTTGGTAGAAGACAATTTCTTCAGATTGGCATCTTGTTTTTCAGCTTAGAGCTTGTTAAAGATAGCTTCAAGATGCTCACAGTATATCATTAATCAAGGTTATAAACAAGAATATCATCAAAGTAAACAATAAGAAACTTTCCAATCAATTCTCTGAGTGCATGGTTAGTTATCCTCGTAAATCTGCCCAGCACATTTGACAATCTGGATGGCATAACTAACCACTCATACAACCCACATCGAGTCTTGAATGTAGTTTTTCACTCATCCCCTTCTCAAATTCTGATTTCAAGATACATAGACTTAGGATTGATCTTAGAAAAGATCCTCACTCCATTTAGCTTGTCAAGCATGTTATTAAGTTGATGAATAGGGTACCTATATTTGATTGTAATCCGATTGATGGCTCAACTATTTATGCACATTCGCCATATGCCATCTTTCTTTGGCACTAATAAGGCCGATACAATGCATGGGCTTAAGGATTCTCTCTCATATCCTCTTTTCATCAGCTCATCTACTTATCTTTGGAGCTCGGTAGCCTATTCAAGGTTTAATCTATATGTTAGATTGTTTGGTAACGAGGCTCTTAATTGTAGGCTTATAACATGCTTGATCCTTTTGATTGGAGGTAGACCTCTTAGAAGTTCATCAACGAACAGGTTAGCGAACTCCTTTAATAGGTCATTCACCTCGGTAGGTGGTTCATCATTTAGATCCTTCAATTTAAGTAAGCTCCTAACTAATAAAAAGGTCGGCTCTTCAAGCTTCATCTCTCTCGACAACTTAGTGCGTATCATTACTAGAGTTTCCTTCTTTCGGGCTTGGCTAAGCTAAGCTTACATTGTTTTGACTTACTCAATAGACATAGGATTCAATTTAACCTTCCTTCCTTCATGTTTAAAAGAACAAGTGTTTCTTTTCTCATTATAAATCACATGTCGTTCAAGCATCCATGGTCTTCCTAAAAGGATATGTGAAGCACTCATAAGTAACACATCATAAAGAACTTCATCCTAGTATTTTCCAATACAGATCAGCACTACTACTTGCTTGGTCACTTGCAAAGCTCCTTTCATAGTGTGCTAGTACAATTTGTAAGGTTTAGGGGTAGGGTTTGGTTGACAACTTTAATTGTTGGATCATAAATGCAAATGTCTCATTAGTACAGCTTCTACTGGCAATTATAAGAGCATACAACATCCCATTAACCTTGCAACCAATGTGGAACAAGTTCTTACGTTGTTTGTCCTCAAGTACTAGGCTCACACTCATCACTTGCCTTAGTACCATGGTTACAGGCATAAAGTTGCCCTCTTCACTATAGATAACCTCCTCCTCCTCCTCGGACTGGTTGGCTTGTCTAATTTCCTTTAATTCTTCAACTTCCTTATTAATGCTATCAACTTCGATGGTTAGTATTTTGCCATTCACCACCATCACTCTTCTAGTCAAACATTATACTACCATGTGACCAAATCCTTAGCACTTGAAACACTTGATCTCACTAGTCTTTCTTCTTGAGCTCTATCCTTTTCTGAAACTTCCTCGGAGGTTCCCCTCAAATCGAGTAGCTGGAATAGGTCGGACATCACTGGCTTTACTTGATTCCGATTGCATAAGTCTACTCAAAACAAGTTGGCTAGGGGCAGTTCGACTAATAGGAGGTAGGAATCTACTTATTCAACATCACTCAATTCTTTGAGCAGCTCAAATTACCTCATCAAAGAACCTAATACCTCAAGTCTCAAGAATATCGCCTATTTCATACTTCAACCTACTAATAAATAGATAGTTTGGTCTTCTGGATTTACATGCAACCTTGCATCAGATCATCAACATTTGAAACTCCTTTAAATAGGCATCAACAGTAGATCCTCCTTGTCTTAACTCTTGTAACCTTTTGAACGCATGTTATATATAGTAGCTTAAAACAAATCTCCTTGTTATCACTCTCTTCATCCTTTCCCAATCCCTAACTTCTCTCTCTCCTCTTCGTCATATAGCTTGCAAAAATTTCCACCACAAGGTAACATATCCTGTGAATTCTAACACCGCAAGTCTCACTATAGCCTTCTTAAGAATGTCATAGCACTTAAACTGTTTCTCTATCTTATCAATCTAGTCTAGATAGTCCTTAGCACCACTACTACCAAAGAAGCTTAGAATTTGTAACCTTAGTCTTTCTACTCTAGTAGCTCAAACATTCCTCTCTACGAGTTTATAGGACTCCTCTTCTACATTTCCTAACTCCTGATCCTCTTCTTTTATCTCCTCCAACACAAGCTTTCATCGAGTAATTCTATCTACTCCTCTAGCTCGAGGTGATTGAATAGGAAATTAGCTTGGCTAGGTTGGCCGTTATTATATTATTTGTTTTACTTTATATAATTATAGATTTATCAAAAGTTGATACATATCAAGAAAGGACAGAAAATTTAACTACTCATATGGACCAATTATAAGTTAATACATAGCAAGAAAGGATAGACAATTAATAGAGTTAATGTGATCCACTTCTATAAAAATTTGATAACATCGAGGATTTAAATAAAAAGATGTTAAGAACTAAATGAGTACCATAAGTAAATGCTAAATATTAATGGCATGTTGGGTTTACATAATGAATAAGTTGGGAATAGAATTGAAATTCTTCAGACATGGAATAGAGAAGTAACAATTATTCCTTATAATTATTTTGAGATATCATGAATGAATATAAAAATATATTATAAAAAAATTAAATAATAGTCAATCCCTCAATCTTATAAAGAAATTGCATTTCCTTATTTTTCTGTTTTAGCAATTCTATGGAGTAGCTATTTTGCTAATACAATATAAGAATAGATGAATAAGTAGAGAATAGTTATTCTATTCTACCCTAATGAAGTTAATTAAATATGTCATAAATATGTATTCTTTGCTAAATCTTAAGACACCTTAAGATTTTTTTTCTTTTTCTCTCTTTTTTTTTTAGGACTTTAAGGTCAAACAATGATGAAGAAAAGAATTTGCATTAATAGAAAATTTTGAAGTCAATGCAAATAATAGTTGTATCCTTTTCTTTTCTTTTCTTTTCTTTTTTTCAATGGGTTGTAATTAAGGGAACAAAATATGCTTAATGTGGAATTCTTTTGTCTTGAAATTAAACAAGATAGAGGGAAGAGTAACCCATTAACATAACTACAATGTTAAACCTTTAATATGACATAATTAACTAAAAATACTATAACTATATCACAAGACTATTAAATAGTGTCTCGATTCAAAATATTTGAGGTATGATTATATTATAAATATTTGATCATGACACTTATATGGACCAAATGAACACTTAATCAAGTAAAGTTACACCTACATATTAATTAAACTTAAACCTTGGTGAACCAACCAATGTTAGGGATAAGAACTCTAATTCCTCCTTTAATCCTCAATTTGATATAAACAAATATCAAATCTCTATGGAAATAGATTCTCTTAAGTATTTTAGATGAAGTTATAAAATTAATAACTAAAATTTTAGGGAATAAAAACTTTGAAAGATTCAAATCCAAGCTATATATTCTCTCTTGAAAAATCTCTTTTTCAATGTTGGCAACCTTATTATTAATAAGGCCTTTTGGATATAGGCTCCTTAAGCTTATGCCAACTTGATTGGACTTATGGCCTATGTTGTACCTCTCTAGACCTAGCCTTCCTATCCTTATGGTTGACCTCAACTTAGGCCTAATACATAGCTTATCTAACTACAGCGGCTATCAATGACTAGAAGACTATAGATAAGGCTGTGTGACCAGGTTAATAATTACCTCCTACATTTGCAAACTACATCGGACCTTGTGCTCTACTACCCTATTGGTTGTAAATGTGGCTTTTACCCACTAATTCCTCTCCAACCATCAACTCTACTCCTCTATAAATATGAGGCTACCACTTAACAATAAATTACTTAATACTTTGCATACTAGAGCCTACCCTTTACATTTGAGTACTCTTACTCTCCTCATACAGCAATTTAACTTAAGCATCGAAGTGGTTACGCTAGATAATACCCCAGTGTCCCTCATTGTTATTTGTCTTATAGGCACACATAGTTACATGAAAGCCCAATCTCAACTAAATCTCTATTGCCTATTTTTATTTTTAAGTTGCAAATCCTATAATTCATTTGCCTCACTTGCCTTGGATAACTCCTCGAACCATTACATTGCCAAGAACCACATTGATAGGTACATCAATGGTTAGTTTAATCTATCCATCCTAGGTAGTTTTCATATAATTGATACAAGCTCATCTATGATATAGGATTTTGATTATGTAAGATGTTGAGGAGATTGTTTTATGCCATTTATATGTTAAGAAATGTTTATATATAGATAAAAGTGATGTACAAGATTATTATATGGTCATTCATATGACTAAAGTGATGAAACCCATTTCTTATGTGTATTATAGGAGGTCGAAGGAGGTTGTATCTTCTAATTACTATACTTAAGATGGTATTAGGGATAATTTAGTAAAGTAGGGTAGTATGTTGTATGTCTTTGTATATAAATAATTGGTGAGGGCTTGTTCTAAATATGGATGTATTATTCATTTCAATAACATGCTTGCCAACGTGGTAAGACTAGAGTAAATGAGCAACAAGTGTATTGGTAAGGTAGCAAGCTATGTGGGTTTAGTTACATATAAATACTAGGAAGTCAGTTAGGAACAAGCATCTGGAATCTTCCTCAACAAGTCAGATGACTTTGCTTTTGAATTAAAAACTTAGGTTCTTAGCTTGAAGCTTAGGTAAGTCTCATCTTACTACTCTTACACCTTCTAAGTTGAATATGTTGAGATCTAGTTCTATTGATTTGGTTCCATTGCCGAGAAACGAATACATGAGGAGGGGAGATAAGACTCGAATGGATAGTCGAGTAGAGAGATTAGAGAAATGAACAGAGGAAATTTAAGGTGGACTCTCGGAAATACAACAACAGATTTCTTCCATAGATCTTAGAAGAATTTCAAAGGAGAAGTAAGTAGAATTGGATGAAGTCAAAAAGCATTGGAGAATGTTGTGGTGTCCATTTAGGAAATGTTGAAAGAAGTTTTAGGTGATTAGAGGGGAAAGTCAATGTTGAATGGCAGAATGCATGAATAGTGACATGTAACCATGACTTTCGACAAATTAACTGAAGTTGAGCAATATGAGTTAGCGACTAATGAGGAATTCCAACACAATGTAGCTCGAATCACTTTACCTATTTTTGATGGAATTGATCCAATCAATTGGATCGCGGTAACTAAGCAATATTTTAAAGTTCACACAACTTGTGAAGAAAGGAAAGTAGCTTTGGCTTCATTGTGCATGCATGGGAGATCTATCTATTGCTTAAAATCTCTCAGGTGGTAATATCCGAAGTTAGCTTGGAATGAATTTACTATAGCTTTGCTCAAGAGATTCAATTGTAGTGCCTTATACATTTGCAGACTACGTCAAACTTGTACTCTACTACCCCATTACTTGCGAATGTGGCTTCTAGCCCCTAACTCCTCTCCAACTACCAACTCCACTCCTTTATAAATATAGGACTACCACTCAATGTTAAACTACTTGATACTTTGCATACTAGAGCCCACCCTTTACATTCGAGTACTCTTACTCTTCTTGTACACTAATCTAACTTAAGCATCAAAGTCGTCATGTTAGACAATACCCTAGTGTCCTTCATTGTTATTTGTTTTGCAGGCTCACATAGTTATGTGAAGCTCAATCTCAACTAAATCTCTATTGACTAATATCTAAAGATGACATTTGGCACCTTCTATGGGAAACCAATCCAATCTCTTACCCGAATATATACTAAACACTCTCCTAAACACTACCTTTGACTATTAGCATGTCTCGCATTGACAACCTTGAGATCAACTAGTTGGCAAACAATCAACTTACTAAAAATTAGCCCCTAACTAAGGAAATGCTTGAACGGTGCTTGGAGTGCTTGAAGTGCCTACTTGAGGAGTTGTTACCCAAAATAGGTTGCTCCCTACTTGTCTTGAGGACACCGAGAGGCATAGTGTATACACCCATCCACCTAAAGCTTTTAATGCCCACATTAAGCATAATAACCAACAGCAGCAATAGGAAATTGGAAGGGATTAACAACCCAGTCCCCCAGCATACGGATAGGAAGCACGGTATATGGCCACTTGTGATGTACCCTTGTTGGTAATAAGTAGGTGGCCGACTCCCATGGAGTACTCGCATACCATACAATGCACTAAGATCACCCAACAAACAACCCCAACCTCAATGAGCACTATGTAATTGTGAGAAGGCTCTCCAAGCAGTAGGGGAGCAAGATAATTGACGATGATGGGCTGGTCGCTAACACACTTTGTTCAGCTGTATGGACACCTTCTTAAGCTATAACTAGATTAAGATGGACCCGAAAGACGAAGTCCATACCTCATTTGTCATTGACTTTGGCATGTATTTCTATACTGTCATGCCTTTTAGCCTTCAAAACACTAGGGCAACGTATTAATATATGGTGACAAAGTTATTTAAGCCCCAGTTTGAGGTGTGTGTCAACGACATGATAGCTAAGAGCAAGTAGCCCAACAGTCATGTCAAAGACTTATAAGAAGCCTTCAACCAAATGAGAAGATAAGAAATGAAGCCAAACCCCTAGAAATGTGTGTTCGAGGTTGGCTTTGATAAATTCCTAAGCTTCTTGGTCAATTAGATAGGAATTGATGCCTACCTTAAAAAGATACAGGCTATTAAGGATATGAAGTCCCTTTCCTTGATTAGAGACGTATAGAAGCTCATTGTCATTGTGGCTACATTGAGTAGATTTCTTTCTAAGAGCACAGACAAATGCCGTCAGTTCTTTAAAATCCTTAAGAATCCTAAGGGTTTCGAATGGAGTCCTCAATGTGCGGTAGCCTCCAAGCAACTGCAAGACATCCTCGCACACCCTCCAATCTTCTCTAAGCTCATTCTAGGGGAGGATTTTTATTTGTACCTAGCTGTTAGTAATCGAGAACTCTTTTCTATACTAGTCAAAGCATAAGGGAGAGAGCATAAGCTCATATACTACGATAGCCACATACTCCAAGGGTATGAAGTTAAGTACACTAGAGTTGAAAAATTTTCCTTAGCTATCGTCATCTTAACATGTTGGCTCAAGGCCTACTTCTAAGTAGACCGGATCATTATATTTACAGACCAGCCATTACGTATACTATTGTAGAAGCTAGATGCATGTAGATGGATGGTGAAGTAGATGATGGAGCTTAGTATGTACGGAATCCAGTATCAACTACAGATGGCCTATAAGGCATAAGTGTTGGTTGACTTGATGGTTGAATACACAAGAGAGGAGGAAGCACCAATAAGGGATGATAAATTGGTATGGACTCTCCATGTTGATGAATCATCCACTTGGAGGGGGGTATGGGTAGAGGTACGGGCTTAGTTCTCACCGTACTGTACAAGATCACCATGTGTTATGCCTTCAAGTTTAGGTTCGACACCAATAATAATGAATCTAAATACAAGGCCCTATTAGCTAATCTCAATTGGCTAAGGAGATCAACGTTGAGCATTTACAAGTTTTCTCGAACTCGATGCTTGTTGTCTAACAAGTTCAGGGTGAATATGAGGCTAGGGACAACACTATGACAAGATACTTAGAGAAAGTGAGGAGTCTCCTGACTAAGTTTTCTTCATAGAGCATTTGCAAAGATCCTCCAAATAAAAAACTCAATAGTAGATTAATTGTCTAAGCTCACCTCTACGAGGATACCAAAGCTCGAGGTAGAAGACAGGAAGATTTTCATAGAGTACTTGCTAGAGAATAGTATAACTCCAAGCTTGGCTGAGGTCTTTGAGCTTACGATAACACCATCAAAGCTAAGTTGGATGGATTCCATCCAAAGTTACTTCGAGTAGGGCATGCTCCCAAAAGATAGGAGAGAGGCAAAGAAGTTAAGATACTATGCCACTAACTGTACGTTAGTCAATGATGTCCTGTATTGTAGAGAAGTTAGCCTTCCCCTACTCAAATGCCTCTGAACAAAAAAGTGCTTACACGTCATGGAAGGGTTATACACTAGAGTGTACAACAACTACATATAGTTCTAAGCCCTCTACATTTGAGCTCTATGTCTTAATATTACAAACCTACTATGAGGCAAGATACCAAGGCCATAGTCTAAAAGTGCCCCTAATGCCAAAAGCGCGCACCAATTAGTTATGCCCCTAACACTAATCTCTAGCCCCTAACTAATTAGTGGTTGTTCACTTAATGGGGCATCGACATCCTTGATGCCTTCCCTAAGGCCTCAAGAGGTCAGTAGTACATCATCATAGCCATTGACTACTTCACCAAGTAGGTTAAGGGTTAAGCTATAGCCAAGATCACCAAGAAGAGCATTAAGTTGTTCATCTAAAGTAACACCCTCTTTAGATTTTGGGTCCTTTACGCCCTCATCATGGAAAATGTACATTAGTTTGATAACCCCAACTTCAGAGAATTTTGCACCAAGTACTACATCACACTTGCACTTTATGTTGGTTGTCCACCTTCGGTCAAATGGTCAAGTTGAAGCAGCTACATAAGTTATCGTCAAAAGCTTGAAGAGAGTAGACCAAGCTTAAGGCACCTGGGTAGACGAGTTGCCCAATATCTTGTGGGGATACTGGACTACTATATGGGCATAAGGGTAAATGGACACACAACGTCCAGTATTGCATGAAACAAAAAAGGAGATGGATCTAAACCCCCTGAGTAGGGGTCTTCGTACACCGACAGTAGATATGATGCAACAACACCTCACATGAGCTCAAGTTGCATTAGATATATATTGGACCAAAATGTAGATCCTCAGCGTACAATTACTTGATCATGAAAAATCCCAATGGTTCGAATCTTAGCAAAGGCATGAAGGGCCTTTTTATTTTTTTTAACTAACATTGTTGCATCAGGAACTGCTACGTGTTAAGATCTCACTATGTCACGTGTCTTGATACGTGGTAGCACCAAATTGGTTGATGTTGACATGGCGCTATGTGGCATGCCATGTCAATTGCCATATGTCACATGATGATACGTGATATATGACCATTGGACTACACGGCTGACATGGTGCCATGTCAACCGCTTTTCCCTCTTTTTCCTTTTTTTTCCCTCATTTTCTTTAGGTTTTCTACACTTTCCCAATCAAGAACAAACTTGGTCCCTTCACTTCAGCTCCAATTTTTGCACAAATTTCACACACATACGTGTAATTCCTTGCTCTTATTTTATTTACTACATAGTCTACTTTGAATTGAACCTAATAACACATCCAAATTCAATCCAATGAGCATTCAAATGGAGCTCCAAAATTAAAAAAAAAGCTAAAATTTCGGACAATTTCATTTAGGTCCAATTTTTTATTTCCTTATTTGCTAGGTGAATTCATATATAAATAAGGGGGCTTAAGGATACAGACAATCACACACAACTAGGCACGAGCAATAAAATCACTCGTAAACACACACACTCTCTCTCTTACGATCGCTTTCTCTTTATGGCCACTACTCTCTCTTTAGATCTCTCCTTTTCTAATCTTCCTTGATGGAAACTATTACTACGAATCGCTTTGTAGTAGTTTAAAACACCTACCCTAGCCACTAATTCAAACCCAGCAACTACTTCCTAACCATCGCGCCAACCACCACCGGCTACCACTCACGAATACCCCCCAAACGGCTATACTAAGCTACAGCATCAAGCCTACCCTCCTATCCGCAATCCAAAACACACAAATCCATCCTCACCCACGACCCAACCTAGATCCAAGCTTCGACTTGCGATCAACCCGACCAATACACTCCAAGTCCAATTCGTGATAAACTCGATCCACTTGCTATAAGTTCAACCCGTAAGCCTAACTTGTTTGAAGTCTTGTTTCTTTTTTTTTATTATTATTATTTAGTTATTGTTATTGTTTTTTAGTTATTTATCGTGAATGTAAATGTAATAATAATAAAAAGAGAGAAACAAGAAAAAGAAAAAGAAAGAAAAGGAAAAAGTAGTTTATTTAGTTATTTATTTTAATAAAAATAAAAATAAATAGAAATAAAAATAAATAAATAAGTTAAGGAATAAAGATTGCTTTTTAACACTTAGAAAAATCAAGTTTTCCAAATAAAAAAATATATAATTAGATTCCTTTTAAAGTTTGAACTTTTTAGAATTTTCCAATATATATATATATAATTCAATTTAGGACCTTCTTTTTTTAGAATTTTCTTAAATAAATTAAATCGAGTAAAACGTAAACTCAATCATTTTCAAATTAAAACAAAACCAATCCACTAAGGTTTTACAAAAAGAACTATGTATGTCTGATCCCAAATAGCAGGTATGTAGGTACTTATAAGGCGATGATAAAAATAAAAAATCTAATTTTCCTTTTTCGTAGTTTACTTTTAGGGTAATTAACAATCGAGTTTTATGAAATTAAAATGGTGATTTTTAAGATTAAGGTTAGATTTAGAAAGTCAGTGGTACTCACATAGATTTAAAATTTCTAATCCCCAAATCTAGATTTTTGGTTTTCAAAAGCTGAAGTTATAACTATTTTTCCTAACTCTGGTCAGGTGGCGACTCCAATATATTTTCAAATTAAACGGTTTTTCTTTAAACCCTAGTTGAGGATTAGCATTAATCAAGTAAGGATTTAATGTTGATCGGTTTAAAGGAAACTTAATTTTAAAAGAACCAGGAGGTAAAAAACTAGGCTCGACATATGGTATACAAGGTTACTTCCAATTTTAACTACTTCAAGTCATCCAAACAAGTGATACCATAGTAAAATAGATAATATTACCATTCATTTAAATTTGCAATCATAAATCAAGTCTATGAGACATTACATCCCAAAAATAGCATAATAGATCAAGTACTCTAACAAACTATAACTAATCTAAAAACATAAGTCACTAAAGAAAATAAATCTCTAGCCATATTCCCCAGCAATCTACTCTTTCACTCTAGTTTTCCTACAGACCCTCCTAGGTTTAGAACTAACTTTGGGCATCCCGTGGCCTACCTCAATGAAGAGGTAACCCTGAAATAAAACAAATCTAAGGGGTATAAGTTTATGCTTAGTGAGCTAATCCCATCAGCCATACCTTTCAAGCAATATAGTTACTAAGTATATGAATGTATGTACAAGCAATATGAAAAAATACATACAGTAGCTTAGGAACCACATGTAACTCAGAATTTTGCCTCTTATAGTTAAGATTAGAGATTATTAACTGATACAAACTATCAACCAAGTCTTAGCACTTAGGTTTTTATCCATAAATGCACCGAAGTGCCACAAATACACTTATGCATATACATATACATATATATATACTTCACTTTTGATCAATAATATAAACTTTTTCAAAACTTGAATATTCCTAAGTTTAGCGATGTGATGACTCCTGTGGTCCCCATCACATGCCATAAGCGGAAGTCTCAAGATACAGCCCTTAACTATATGGTTAGCAACTCTTGGTGCCCAATAAGCCTGTAGGTTAGGATAGGGACTCAATAAATGTGGTACTATCATATGCCTAAAATAATTCCTGTAGGAACCCTTGCTCCTATAAGCTCCATCCAACCTTTTATGTAAGGTAGCAATCAATATAGGTATAATGCAATGCCGTGCTATATGTGATTCATTTTATTAATCAACCAAGTGGGTCCATTTATCTAAGCAATCAAACAATCATCATACAATCCATTAACCCTATGTATATATCTATCATGCAAGCACTTCCGATTCTTATAAATTATCAAATCATCTAACAACTAAGGAACATAGCACATGCATATCCCAAAGCCTTACATGCATCAATTTATCATAAATAAGACATTTAGTACCATTATCTATAAATGAAACCATCATGGAGTCAACGAAAGTCAACCATAACTACTAATTGTAGTAATATGGTGGAAAATTATCCCCAAGATCGGTGTCACTTGAATAAGTAAATGAGGAAACATAAGAATTGGCTACTTTATGGTTATATCTTAAATAACTTAATAAAGTTATCCCTTTAGTTTTTATTAATTATCTTTATATTTTTCTCGGTTAGGTCTATTTCTTCAATTGCATATAACTTTCTCGTTTTAAATCCAATTTTTATGATCTTATAGTTGATTTTTAATGTTTTCAAGTATACTTTCATGTGCTATGGTAAGATTTAAGAGGTGGGGCTTGCATTTTTGTTTATTAACTAAAGCAGTAGTATGTCTCCAAATTGTTCTCCTTCTTCACATTAGTTTAGATGATCGGGTTTTCATTTTGTAGGTTTGATCAATTTTGGGCCTTGAATTATGATTTGGGTGTAAATATTTGTATGTAGTCAATTTATTAAGGTCTTATATTCACTCTTAACTTTGATTCTATCTTTTATGCAATAAGCTTCTAAGTAGGTCTTTAGGCCATATATGAGGTCGATTTTTGAAATAGGCTTACCAAGTGTCTTAGTGGGCATAAGAAATCTCTTAAGGTTTTCTTCTTAGTTATTTGAAACACTCTTTGGTATTGCTCATGATGAGTCTCTTTTGGATTTGGCCGGTTTTGGCATTCAATTAAGGTCTTTTAGCTCAATTTAGTGCTCTAGACCTTCAATGCCAACCTTATTAGCATTGTTTAGGCTTTTTACTTTGCTTGTCATACTTTTGAGTGTGTTTTACTCCTAGTTTTAGATCTAATGGGTTGAGAGTTAAAGCCTTTAAGTTCATTTATTAGCCTAACTTCTTGTTTCCTTAGTCTTTTTGCTAACTTAGACTCTTATACTACTTGTGGCTTATCTTTACCCTTTCTTAGTTTTTGTTTTACTCTTAGTTGATGGATTTATTTCACACAATACTTGAACAAAAACCTGGAAACTGCAGGGTCCAAGGGTGCAAGGGTTCATTGTAAGCTTCCTTATGTTTTTCTTTTCATCAAGGCTTCTTATCTTTATTTTACTACTACCTAAGGATACTTTGGTGCATGAATAACTTCATTGTAAGTGAAGAAATCATCCTCAAAGTTTCTATGCTCCTTATGTCCATCTCTAAAAAGAACAAACATAGTTTTATTTTTCCACATTTCGTACAAGTTACAAGTTACTCCGTACACTATTTTAAGGATACTAGTAAGTGACTTGATCATAGCTCCTAGAACTTATAAGATAATTACAAGAAACTAACTTTCACTTAGCATAAGTAACTCCTAATATACTGGGAAGCATTTCAAAGTGAGAAATGAAATGAAATCCCTAAAATTACTCAAGAGCAAAGGAGGCTTTACTAAGTCTCTAAGGAAGTGGATGGCCCCTCAACCTAGCCGTTTGGCTCCTAATCCTTGTCCTTGCTACTTGGTGTTTCCTTAGCTTCTTAGATCCTAAGAACTTAATAAATGTTAATTCCTTGGTATGCTTCAAGTTAACTAAGTTTAGGATGGTCCTTGGGGTAGGTATTTGTGGGCAAAACAAGGACAATAAGAGTAACGTTTAGGCATATGGTTTATATGATTCCAAGGATGGTGAGGGTAGTGGTTAGTAGTGCTTTTTCTTGGGTGTTTTGGTGTTATAAGATGTAGGAAAAATGGAAGAATACTAGGAAGCTTTAGTGGGTTTAAAGGCCAATTGAAGGAGGTGTATTTGTGCTTGCTTCTTACCCTTAACTAACCATTAGATCGAGGCATTTTAGGGAGTTACTTCACTTGGTTTTTAGGGTCTTAGTTGCACAATAGGGTGGGTTTTCAATGAAAAAAAGTTGAATGGACAAGCCTCCCTTGGTTCTCCAAACTAACTCATAGGGTAGTGAAACTTTTGCTTATAAAGCCTTCTTCCTTTCCTCATTTGTAGTTAGGAAAAAGGTGATTGATTACTTTTATCCAAAAAATGGAATGGCTTATATGGGGTTTTGTGAGGGTTTCATCAAGTCATTTAAGGATTTGCTAAATTCAAATAACTTGTAAGGATTATATCTTAAGCTTGGTTTGTTTGAAAGTGAATTTGAGAGGGAAAATGGTTGGGGTATGGTTGGCCTCTTCATGACATGTGGCTCCTCGGCCTTTTCTTTTTGCCATATTAAGACTTGCTTACCTGTTTTGTGAGATGAAATTTGGACTTAGTTATTACCCCTTACATTGTTTAAGCTTATTTTTAAAGTAGGCTATAGGATTATTGAGTTCAATCAAGGCTTCATTAGGGTTAGGGTTTTGAAATCTTATTTAGGGTTTTTCAAATTCTAGCAGTAAGATTGTCAACCTAAGTTTTTATTATGTTAAGGTTTTGACTTATGTTTTAGAGTTTAGCTTTTTGAAATCTTATTTAAGGTTTTCCAAATTCTAGCATTAAGATTTTCAACCTAAGTTTTTATCATGTTAGGGTTTTGATTATGTTTTAAGGTTTAGGGTATAAGTTTATTATTAAGTTGAGGATCTTTATTATGATTTAGGGTTGTTGTGCATGTTTATGATTTGAAAGTCGATTAGTGTGTTCATGAAATATATTTAGTTTGATTACTTAGCTTGGTTGATCTTTGGGAATGTCTAAAAAGGGTTAATGTGACTTAATCCATTACCTGAAATTTGTAGGGTTTACATTGCTTCTCCATGAAGCATTTAAGATATTTTAAACTAACAAAATACATATAGTTCCTATAATATACTAACCTCAATTTCCCGTTGCGACATATAAGGTAAGTCATTTCTCACCATCTTCATCAAATGCCAACATATGGAATTGATGAACTTGATATTTTATCCTTAGCCTACCTTTTTTCTTTACTATTATTATTATTTATCTTTTCTTTGTTAGATAGTTACAAATATTTAAATATTCTTTAGTATTTTATAAAATTAGTACAGCATTGCATAAAATATTCAATGTGAATTCTTTACTTTTATGATAATTAAGGTTCTATTCAATAAATTTTAGTTTACAAAAATAATCTTTGAGGAAATTATTACAATTTGAAAATCTAATTTCACATAGATACTTATACTATATTTTTAGCATTATCACAGATTATTAGATCCGAGTGTAATCTCATAACAAATCATTAATGGATATCAATAGTTTCTTATTATTGTAGTAATGATTATTTCTAACCTTAATTGAATGCTCTTTCCACTACTTAGTTTGTTGCCTCAAAGTGCTCCTATTTATAATATTAATCATGCTAAAAGTTAATTGCTTATGGACTCTTTCAAGGCTAGGCTTTATTAATTTTCCTAGCTGATATTCATTAGACAATAACAATTATTATTTTCACTAGGTGACCTTATTTTATTTAAAATACTATTTGCAGTTACGTATACTAATGTTGAAGCTACCATCTATAATCCCTAACACCCATATATAGATTATATATTTGTCTAGATTTATAGATTATATTATCTCAGGCACTTTTTAAATGAAATTTACCAATTATTATATATGCTTGGTATTACCTTATAATTTGAAACTTGAATTTTAAGTTCTTGATAAATAACATGCTACACCTATAATCTTTACTTACTTAAAATTTTGTAATACTACTTTACTCTACTTTTGTTATATCCTTAAGATTACTAGTCCAAACATTACGATATCTCTAGGTATGTAAAGTTTACGGACCTAATATTACATTTATAATCAAGAAATTGTGGAGGCCATACATATTTGGTTTTTCAAGTAAAGCTTTAACCAATCTGCTTGGATTTAAATGAGTTTGATTTTACGATCGCATTGTTTTTTTTTTTTCCTAAGAATATTTTACAGCCTAATATTTTTACCATAGAATATTTGGTAAAGCTAATACAGTGTAATTTTCATTTCATACCCTTTAACCGAGCTTGTAAGTACATATTTTCCTATAAGGAATATGAACTACTCAAAAGCTAGTAAGTTGAGATTACGGGATATTACAATTATGAAGTTATGTCTTAATGGTTGAGGATTGTTTGTATTTGTTGCTCTCATCAAATGTCACTTGAGTGGATTTACAACCAAGAATAATGTTAATGTGACTTGTCTATACAAAGGATGATGTGGTGTTTATGTTGTATTGTTTCTTGGCATACTTTGGTTATGTGCTCGATAATTTTTTTATTTCATTTATGATTTTAGATGAAAGAACCTAAGGTCTCTTTTGATTGCTATAATTTTATATTACTAGATTGCACAAAACTCTTTATCCTATGTTTGGTTTGCATAATTAACTATGGTATTAGACAAAAAGGTTAGAGTGCTAGACAAAATCTCAAAAATTTATATCATATATTTGATTGTACAAAAATCTACTTCACATATGTCGAGCCCTATTTTGGTTCTTTTTTTTTTTTTTAATTTAACTTATATTAAGCTCGGCTTACTTAATATAAATTACTTAACATTAAATTAAGGAAACAATTGTCCTTAACCAGTTAAATTGGTAAAAAATCACATTAGGGTTTTTGAGTGGAAAGACCTTAATTTAGCCACTAGTTTACAAATATTTTTGAAAATTATTTTTTTTTAGAAAATTAAACTAGAGAATCTAAGCTTGGTAGTTAACTTATTAAGACTAAGTTACTCTGTAAAGACAAAAAAAAAAAAACTAATGGGCTTTTATTATTATATAATTTTAAAAATTTTCTAAAATAAGTATAGATATGCAAAAATGCAATTAAAAATGAATTTTTAGTAATTTTTATTATGAATTTTCAAAAAAAGGAATTTTTTTTAATTTTTATACGGTTACCTTGAAAGTGCATACATACCTATTAGTCGGGATTAAACTAATGTAGTTTTATTTTTTTTTTTTAGAAAATATTTAGTGGGTTGATTTTTTTTTAAAGAAATCGAGTTAGATTAACGTTAGTTATCAATTTATTATTTAAAAAAGAACTGAAGAGATCTAACTTTATGAATCTATTTTTTTAAAACAACTAACTAACTAAATCTTTTTTTTTTTTTAAAAAAGAAATTCCAATTAAGATTTTTTATTTAAAAATAACTACTACGTGTCAAAAATTAAATTTTCTAAACCCTAAATGTAAGATCTACTATGATATGTAATCTAGATACATATCTTCCCTAAATATATGAATCTTGGAGAAAAGATATGTAACTTTTTTAAAAAAAATACAATTTAACTAAAAAACATGATAATTTCTCTAAAAAAAATTATGTAAAAGTTTGCAAATTTATAGCTTATGCTAAAATTATCAAAATAACATGTACTAAAAAAACTTAGTAAAATAAAGTGATTAATTAATTAAAAAAATAACTAAATAACTAACATAATTTACCAAATTATCTAAGTGAGTCAGGTCGTGTATGTGATCAAACTAGATTGCATGAACTCAGATTGGACGTACACATTGCGTGTACACTGTTTAGATTTGCTTGGAAAGTGTACATGCACTAGACAATGCTGATTGTGTAGGTCATGAACCATGTGTGTGCGTGAACTGTAGATTGTATGAACTAGACGGTGTTATATGTGTAGTTGACATTATGTGATCAGTATAATTATGCGTACTGGTCGGTATACTATGTGATGTGTGTGTGTGCTATATGTGGCATGATGGATAATGCAATGGCGTGATGTAACCAAGCATGAATGTGCTAATCATGTATGAGTGATCAGTGTGAGTTGGCGTGTGGTGAACTGCACCACACTACATTGAGTGTGTGCAGTTCATGTGAGTTAGCGTGCATTAAAGTGAAGATTGAGTGATGTAAGCGCGCGTATCAATGTGAGCAAGAGTAAGTGTTTGTGTTAGTGACTGTGTATGTGATGTGAACATAAGGACAATGAGTACCATGTATGAATTGCTAGAGACGTGAGTAAGGGCTATTAGATAGTGGAGTGTATAGATTTAATGAGTGTGAAAATTGTGGGGATATGTAGTGATTGTGTTTGTAGAGTTTGTGAATGAAAAAAAAAAACTTGAAATTTTATAGTCGAAAACTACTATTTACAAGCCACATACTTGAATCTTTTGGATCTTTTTGGACATAAATCCAATCTTAACAAGTCTAATATTGATAAAATACGATGATACTCAATTTGGATTTATTAAATTCATTGAAGATTTAATCAAGTTCTTAGAAACCCTACAATGATTTGAGCTTTCTATCTTAGGCCTGATTTAATCCATCGTAATTTAACCCAAAATACACATTAACCCATTTAATAATTTCTAAGTCTATTTAGCTCAATTTAAATTAGATAAAAATCCACTTTATTATTAGACTAAAAAATATCTTAATGAAGCTTGACTATTTAATGACTTAGAATTTATTAAATTGAATGCATAACTTGTTTGATCTGATCCTAAAGGACTGACTTGACACTTTATATTTTTATCATTTTTTATTTTATTTTTCATTTTTATTATTTTAATATTTTTTAATTTGACTCGATAAGAAAAGAATTCTAAAGGTAGCAAAAATGAGGTGTCTACAACATAATATAAAATAAATATATATTTAAAATTCCAAAAATAATTCCATATCAAATTTTCAAACCAAAATATTGACCTTTATTATAATTTATATAATGAATAATTAAAAATTTTAAACTATTCTCAAATTTTTAAATCACAAAAATCTGCATTCAGCATCGGACACACTAAACGTAGTACAATATTGTTGTACTATACTAAATTTCCTATACTATGTTATCCAGTTCTCATTGTTCTATTTAGTTTTAGTAATCATATACTACCTAAATATTATATTTTTCAAAGTACACTCACAAACACACACATATATACATATACATACTCGCGAACATGCACTTTATAATTTGTGTATGAAAATTAAATCAAAAAATACAATAATATGTAAAACATAAAGTAATAATTGAATTAAACTATATAAATGACAAATGATTTTATGTATTAACGGTTTCAAAAACATATAAAAATAAAGAAAAGTACAATTCTGGTAATAAATTATAAATGTGTATTAATGTATATAATTTGTTGGTAATTTGAAAAGGATATCTATAAAATTAAGTCCTTTAAATGCCAATTCATTCCAACAAAATATAATGTTGTAACTAAATTATCATTAATATTGAAAAATATTTGGTATACTTATTGATTTTTTTTCTTTCACTTCAAAAAGAGCAAAATTCTAAGTTTAGTTTCCTTCTAGTTGAGTACATGCGAAAGTGGATTGAGAGAAACCATCAATACATATAGATGAAGAGATACTTTTTAAAAGACATAAGACACAAAATTGATCGGCTACTTTAATAATATAGGTACACATACATATACTCATCGCTTTTCAATTGTCTTTCTCCACTATGTCGTATGATGTAACATGAAAAAGAAAAAGGCTTAAACTCCTCCTTTATTGCATTCATATTGATATTCAACCATTAATACATAAAAAGAGAGACTCGAGCAGGTTATGATTACATTAAAAACAAACTCAAATTAAGTGTAATAGCACAACACAAATAATAGTAGTAGAGGGATTTCCATGAAAGATATTTATTTTTTTTTTCCAAACTCCATAAGAGATATTTAGATATTTCCTTTTCAATCATTATTTGGTTGTGGTTCAATCCTCACACATTTGATATCGAGCCCGTGTTTCCATATAGGGTCGAGCTGCTCCAATGCAAACTTTATTGTCCCTATACTCCTTTGATCGGTAAAAAATTCACCTACCTCGTACTTTTGCCAATGGTTTGTTTTCTCAATGAGTTGTTGCTTCTCCTATGCCCATCATGAAAATCAATGTAAACAATGACAATATGTCAATATATTTTGAATAAAAGGGGGGAAAAATGATAAAAAGAAACATCATTTTTCAATTACATACTTCTTCTAAATCATATGCCACTTAGTGGTAATGGTTCTAATTTGGCAAAACAATTGAAGTAAGGGTTTAGAGACAAAAATTAATGGGGAAAATGAAAAAAACCCTCCTAAACTTTGACTTAGATGTAGATTGAGCTCCTGAACTTTTAAGGTGAGGTTTTTGATCCTCTAAACTTTGATAAATTAACAAAACAATTCTCATAACCTTTAAATTTTGATTTTGGTGTGTGAACATCTTTTAAACTTTGATTTTAGTGTTTAAGCATACCTTTAAACTATTAAACACCCAATAAACTTTGATTTTGGTATATAAATACTCCCTAAACAACCCATAGTTTAGGGGCATGTTTATGCACAAAAATCAAAGTTTAAGGGTTATAGGGGTTGTTTTGTGAATTTATTAAAGTTTAGGGAGTCAAAAACCTTACTTTGAATGTTTAGAGAGTCAATCTACACCTAAGTCAATGTTTATGGGGGTTTTTTGCAATTTCCCCAAAATTAATTGTTTTCCTTAAGTCTCCATGTACAATTTACTACAAGAGTTAGAATAGAATGAAATATAATATGTTGCAATAATTTTTAGGTATCAAGCTATACAGACAACATATTTAAGATCTAATTTATTGTTATAGTTTTTTACATGTGAGGCAAAAAACCAATTTTCTAAAAATTTAGATTTATGTAAGTGCAAGAATTAGAGAATCAACACCTTATAGTTTATTTAACTCTTTAAGAAATAACACTTATAGAGAGTCACAATTCATAAAACTTGAGTTTAATCTCTATGAGAATGGATATAATTCAATTATAAACTAGTATAGATTATTAATCCCGAATTGACATGATTCCAATGCTTGAAATAATTTACAATCATAAATAAAAGTTGCAACTTTTTTACTAACAATTTCCTACAAATTCTAAACATAAGGGATTCATTAAAATCCTTCTATAAGTGATCTTAATGAATCCAAAGTTTCTTTGCTCTTAGAAAGGGTTTATTTAGGTGCCTCTTGTTAGTGATCCTAATGAACCTAAATAATATTGGAGTCCCTTTTACTTCCATCATTTGAATCCCTTTTGAAAGTGACCCTAACGAATATAGTCTATTAGAACTTGTCCTTCTAAGCATTACACTTAATATTCAATATAGATACAACTTTAGTAATATATTAAGCTTCTTGAATACTTGTTTTGAACTTCAAATGTATAATTGACAATAGATTTCAATATTTTCCCACTAGAATTATGATAGTAAGCTTACACAAGACATATATATGATTATTGCTAAAGAATAGTATGTTATATTTGAACTACTTTTTAATCCAAAATCCTTAAAATTGCAATAAGGTGATAATTGACTAGTTACATGAATTTTCATATTTTATGTTACAACCAAAGAATTCACATGCATAACCAACCATATTAACATCCAATAAGTGGGTTTCGTGATAGTACATTTATAAGCATGTGCTCATCCTATCTTCATTAGCACATCCAAAATTAAACTCCTTATACTTTTGATAAGATTGTCATCGATCCTATATTCACATAGTTGGACTACATTAGATTTTCCTTATTGCAATAATTTTAGACCATTGTTGTAAGGTAGAAAAGTTCAACAATTATTTAAATTTATATTATGAGTATGTTGATAGGATGTTTAACACACAATGTACATGAGTAATTGATGCATCGATTACAATTTAAGAGGTGACTTAGATTACTAATATTTTATATTTTAGTTTTCATTTGCATATGGTGTTTATGTGTTGATGAACCAAATTGAGAATCAAATCGAATTGCAAAAACATTGTTCTTTAATATTTCAATTTAGTTTATAGTTTAGTTCATGGAGGGACTAAATAGTTTGTGATTTGCTTCGAGGATTGAATCAAATGAACCTCTTGAATCCAAAATGAATAAAAGCCTTTCTCTTATAAAAAAAAAAAAAATTATTAGCTTTAGATCCTATTGATGTTTTAGTTCAACCTAATTTATCTTTTCTTTTTTATCATTTATGATTTTATTCCCAATCTCTACGCAGCATTCATTTTCTTTTACCATCTATGAAGTGGACTAAACAACCTTCACTATCATCAAAAATGAAATTTCACTATGATATAATGTTATATAGCTTATGTTCTTCTATAGTATTCCTCAATTTGAGCATCAATGTTTGGTTGAAATGTTAAATAACTATTAATATAATTAAATAGAATAAGGTATTTCTAAAATTGGCTTGAACCAAAACAAACCGTATTTGAAACAATTCAATTCAAAATCTTGAATAGTTAAAAGTTGTCCATTTCATTAAATGTTTGAATCAAACTGTCTCAGATGTGGCTTGGTTTGGTCCAAACCATGAACACTTTAAATACAACTTTTATGATGGGAACCGAGCTATATATGGGATGATAACTATTTAACCACTATATTTGACTTTGCTAAAAGTATATGTGTTCATAACTTTGACATCTTGAATTGGTGGAAAGGTATATGAAAGTATTCAAGATCCTCTTTGCACAACCAGATAAGTTTTGTCAACTTTAGTGTCAACAATTGCTATTGAGTAAACTTTTGGCAAGACTTATTTTAGATAACTACTAGGCTTCTCTATCAACCATTTATATTGAAGCACTTACAAATTAATGGAAGGCATAGAAGGGAGAATGATAAGAGTAAATTACTCTACAATTTCAAGACATATTTAGGCATAACTTATTCATAATTGTGATTTAATTCTTAAGTTTTGGTACTTGATTATGTAATATATTGATTTTAGATGAATCATGAGTAAGGGGATAAAATTTACACAAAAATAATGACTTTTAAGGCAATTAGGTAGCGAGGAGAAGAAAACCTTAAAGTAGAACCAAGATTTACTCAATCACGAGCATGATGAAGAAAGATTGGATTAGCTAGCATTGATCACGCCCTTCATAATGGGTGTAATTGAGGAAGTATTGATGATCCTCTTGTTAGTCATACCCATGATTAAATATCAAGAGTATGATCACATTCTCAATCATAGGTGTAATTAGATGTAATGAAGCAATGAGAAGTTTACGTCCATTGTCATGGTCGTGATTAGTGTAGATTTTTGTTTTCTGAGATTATCACACCCTGAGTCACTAACGTAATGGGAATAGACACAACCGCTCTTCTTCAACATTTTCACATGAACCAGTATGTAGAACATGTCTTAATATTAGGTGGTGTCTTGAAGTGGTATATTTTCGAGTCCTTTGATGAGTCAAGTATAAATATACTACAACGTTTAGACAAAAGGAGAATTACATCGGAATGAAGATCATTAAGAAACACAACAAATCATTAAGTTTCTTATTTTTGTTTTTAGGTAGTGAGACTGTAACGTGAGTTTTGTGTAACATTCTTCACTAACTTCGAGAGAATTGTCAAGAATCCATTGTCTGTATACTGTTGTATCAGAATTCTTCAAGTTAATCAAAAGGGGTTTTCTTTTTCTCTCTTCCTTTATGTTGTAATTTAATTCTTTTATCCTATTTCTCTGTATTTTTTTTTTCCATCATGTGTGAGTGATAGATTAAGGTTTACAAAGTTATTTTAACAAGAATGTATTTTGAATTGTTGTTATTCCTAATGATTACACATTTCTAGTGATTAGAACTTCATACAAACTAAGATAGTGTAGTGTACGATACAATCTTGCAAAAGATTTCAACGAAATACATTGAGAAACAATTCTACCAACTAAATCTTAGTCATTAGAACGAACTACTACTACTAATACGAATATTTTTAGGAAGTTTGCTATATGTTATATGGAATTCAAGGATTAATAAGTTTCTAATGCAATCTTGACTTGTCCATTCTTTGAGAAGAGATTCTAAGGAATGCAATCGGGATTAGAATTGAGCAATTTTGAAAAGAATACTCATGAGTGGAGAATTCTTGTAGATGGTTAATTGTTAGGATAGATAGTTTGTAAGCCATGTTAATATAATAGAGTAAACCTATTTTATAATTTGTTGTTTTCGTGTTATAATTTTACTTGTTGTGTTTTCTTGGTGTAAACGTAGAATTAGTACAATTTAGTTGTAGAAATCAATTAAATTACTTTATTCAATCATTTGGTTGCTAGTTAATAGGAAGAATAATTAGTATTAGTCTTTGAACCTTTTCCTAGTAGAGACGACCCTATACTTTTCCATACTAACAAACAATAGGTACACTTACCTATTCAACGGAGTAAAGGATAAAATATAGGAATTTAAATTATAAGACTCAATAGCTCTAATTAGAAGTGATCAGAGAACAAGATTCTTATGGCACATCTAGCTTTAAAAGATGGCTTCTTTACTAATATGAAGATATTAGGTGGAAATATGGCTTGGATCAACTCCTAAATGTAGGCAAAGTGGGAATGTTAGAAATGTAGTATTTTCATCAATTTAAGTAAGGTGTAACTCTCAAGTTATCCTACACCTCTATGGATATTGTTCTCTTTTCAACACTTAGAGTAGTAGTACTACCATATTTATTTTCTAGACTAGCTTTGCAATGTTTAAAAGATTAGTGCTCACATATCTGTTTTTTTTTTTTTTTAATAAGCAAGTTATCTGTGTACAATACTCTTTTTATTTTTGTACCATGTAATTTACATTAATAAAATTATGAAGTGGCTCCTCACCCCCGTACTAAGTTTTTTGCCTACGAGACGGATGGAGTAGTGACAATTTGTCAACGCATAATATGTTTAAAGTAATTATATCTTTCAAATGTGGCATTTAATTGGCAATAGTAAATCATAAGGAATGTGTGTCAAAAGAGAAATAATAAGTTTTAAAAAAAAAAAAGAGCTAAGCTACATGTTTAATTTTCCTTCTCATTTTCTTTGCATGATGAGTTTGTAAGTCAGATAAATTTTGAATAAACTCAAGCTTAAAAATAAACTTGGATCGAAATTGAGTTTTTGAGCCTATAAATTAAGCTTAATATTATTCTATTTGATGAAACTAGCATGAAAGTCGATCCAATCTGTATGGTTGTTCATATTTTATTTATTTCTTCCTAGTCTTAGAAAGCACTCAGTAAGTTACTAAAGAAATCTAAAATGTCTTATTTCAATGTCGAGACTTTTTTTCCTTTTAAGGAAAACAACGTTTAGCTTGCATGTATTATGTATATAACTAACCTTATCAAACTTGTGAGGCCCATAAAATTATGTCTAGGATTTCCTTAATCTTACGTGTTAACTTTTGACAATTCATAGTCTTACGTCTTAGATTCTAAACTAATAATTTAGAGCATACATAGGAGTTAACCAATTAGAAAAATACTTTATGTATGATCTTAGAAATTAAATGAGGGCATATCGTGAGTCTGGAATATTGAAATTTAATAAAATAATAGAATTATAGTTAAAAATAGATAGTTTTATTAAATTACATTATATTGTAATTTATCTGCATAAGCATGTAAGTTAGTTAACAAAAAATAATCAAACATTAGAGATAAATTAATTGAACACAAAAATTATAAAGTGACCTCAAATAATATATAAATGTAGTATGTATACCTCTAGTATAATTATTATATATATTTATATACCAACAATGCTTAAAATACCCTGGAATACTCATAATTAATCAAATAATCATAAGAAAAATTATAAAAAAATTTGTAAAAAATTGATAACTAATCATATTTCAACTAGTTTAGACATCAGAATGCTATTGGACAATTGTAACTTAAGAAATTATCCTTAGGACTAAGAGGTATTTAAGCTAATTAAGAGAGAGAAAATGTCATATTTCATTTAGAGAACATAGTAATTATCATCCACACTCTCTAGATGATTAGTAGACTTCTTAGTAACTTAGGAAAATTTCCAGATTAAGAAGAACAAGTAGGAAAAAAACTGGAAAAATTAGAGAACAATACTATATGAACTTAGCGAATCAATGGAACTCAAGTGCAGAGGCAACTTAGGAGTGAATCACCATCACCCCCTGATAGTGAAGGTAGCACTTGGTGGTTTAGATAGGGTTGTAGCCAAAGGTTAATTTTTTTGGTGAGTTTAGTTTCTATCTAATTTGAGTTAAATTAATAAAAATATCAAATTAATTCCAAAAATTTTGAAAAAAATTATTTATACATATTTTTATATATACTTTTAGTGAAACATATCATATTGAAAAATTTTTAAGTAGATACGGTACTAACTTAAGAAATTGTGCAAAATCGATCAATTTTTGAAATTGATCAATTTTCGAAACCAATCTAAAAGACCCCATCGATGTAGTTGCTAAGCCAATTTTCTTCTAAAGAATACTTATATTGTATGTAAACATTGTATGAAGAGATTTTAGATAAAAATAATTTCCATAATTTTTAGAGATTTTTAAGCCTTTAAACTATATCAAAATTGTTATTTTCTTAAGGATTTAGTGTATGGAGTCTAATGGAACCCTTGGTATCAAGTTTTGTGGTGTATTTAGATCATATCCTATTGTGATGATCAATCTGAAGTTGTGTGGTTCGAGTTGGAGATAAAACTTGGATAAATTGGTGGTTATGGGATTAATACATTAATAGGTAAGTATGTAAATTTAAAGAATTTAGTAATATGGTGTTACTTTGTATAATAACCCTAATTTATAAACATGAAAATAACATATCTGCAATTTGAAATATGATGTTGGGTGAGTTATTTCAAGTAAACTTGTAAAATAACATTATTCAGAAGGTTGGTCTGCTAAGAAAAATGAGTTAATTTCTAGTCTAGAGACTTAATCAAAAAGTTATGTAACATGAGATACTTAGTTGACATAGTATCTACAAGTTAATAAGAGAATTCTTAAGTTAGTAAGATTGTTTTTGAATACTCCTTCAAAATTTTTTTTAATTAATAAGGATATTTTCAGATACTTCTTCAGAAAGTTCTTGATTAACGAAACTATTTCCAAATATTTTCATAGAAAGTTCTTAAAAAAAAATTGTAATAACATTATTGATCAGATATTTGTTCAAAAGGTTTTAGGGCCAAAAAATTATACTAAGATTAATGTCCAGAACCTTATTTAGAGACCTCAGATATAAGTTAAACTTAATCTAAGACTTGATAAATTTATCTAAACTATATGTAAGACATTAAAAAGTAGTCACATACTCTTTATCTAAAATGTTTATATTGATTGATTAGGGACTTACAAAGGGATTGAGCATAAGAATTAAGATTAACTCGCATTGACATCAGGTAAGTTGGGATCTATACTTAGCGGCATATTAAAGTATCATATTAGAATGCTTGGAGGAGTAAGAATACTTGTTTATGGTAGTAATTTGATTATGTGTGCGTGTGCTATGTGTATGCTTGTGATACTAAGTGGTGATTAGGAGTTGGACTTTGAGTGTTACATTCTATTTGATATATCACGTCTTGTGTATATGAACTTGGTTGCTCATTTGATAATCTGGACAAATCTTAAATTGATTAAAGACCTAACTTGACATTCATGATAATCTAATAGGGATAATGGTCAAGTTAACAAACTAAATATTGATATTTTGATGAAGATAGTAGAAATGATCATTTTTCCACCCTTAGTCAAACTAAGTAATAATAGAAAGGGTTACGGTAAGGTTAGGAATCGTAGTTTGAATGATGTTTAGGGAGGAAAAGCATCTCCATTGTATAGGCCTGAATTTAGTCCAATAGTGTCGCATTGAAACCCCTCGAAATCTAAGTTAGAGTGGATGGAATTACTCCGACTTCACAATGGATCAATTAAACATTATAAGATGCTATATCATTTTTTTATTGCACTTAAATTTAAATTAATGATTGGACAACCATACTTGTTAATACACTCTTATGACTCCGTCCCTTTTTACTGAGCTAATTGAGTTCACATCCTAATATATTGTTTTGCAAGTATAGAGTAGAACTGAAAGATGCATCAATACAATTATCCACAAGTTTGTTCCAGTAGGTTAGGAAACATGGTAGTGAAGTTTAAAGAATAGAATGAACTCATGTTACTTTTTTTTTTTCTCTCTTTTTTGTTTTTCTTTTGTGGGAGGATTATAAGGTCTTCTTAGGAGGTTTTATAGTTTTCGTTGGCTTGCTATTATATATATAAAGTCTCTTTTAAGAACATTAGAACTTTTGATGTATATAAGGCTAAGTAATGAACTGATCTATCTATTAGTATATGAAAATATATGTTGTAAGGTGTTACTCCACAGGTTTTATATACTATAGGTACCCATTTGATAGCTTTAAAGTTGATTGAGTCATCATTCGCCTTGTGTGGACTATACCTATGTTAGCAGCTAAGGAGATAGTTTCTAACTTAAGGTAGTTTATATAGTGAGACTATAGTGACTCATCAAGTTTGGGGCATGATAAAACTCTTTTTTTAACTATATAGGATGAGAAGGAGAGACATTTGTCTTGACATAATCCTAAATAGTCGTCTAGTTTATGATTTTATAATAACAATAATTTGTTCATGAGATGGTGGCATTTGTGGCGACAATGAGGCTATTGCTAAAACTACCTCCAATAAAATAAATAAAAAAACAACCATTGCAAAAAGAGTCATTTTGTTGTAGTGTTGAAAAATGATTGTTATACCTGGTGGCCCTTGTTAGGGACATAAAGCTTGAATGTGACTAGTAGGTTCTCATCCCATGACTTTCCATCCCTTGTTTCTGTCTTCAAAATGAAATAAACCTTATACTTTGTCAGCGCAGTAAGCATTATGGTTGAAAAATCTCCTTGCACTTCTAGCCATTTTATTCTCTTCAAATAAGCCACTTGAATTTGAACAGGTTGGTTAGGATTCCTATGATTTGTGTTAGTAGTTTGAATCGGAGTCAATAAATTAGGAGTAATAATTTTAATTTTTATTTAAAAAATTAAAGATTTTGCAATATATGGCGGATGGGGGATAAATACATCTTAATAAACAAACCATTTACTATTTAATTTAGGTACTTTTATTATTATTGTTAGGTATCATTTAATTGTACAAAATTTATGGGCCTAAAGAATTTTTTTTTTCGTCTAATATTTGGTTTACAATTTTAACTTGATTACTAGACAAAAAGGGGTAATAAGCACTAGACAAAATGTCTAAAGTTTATCCTGTCTAAAATATGATACAAAACTTAATTTCACTAGACATAAACATAATTTTTTTTAAATCTCAAAAATACTTTCTTACAATTTGTTCAAATCGTCCTTGTTAGATAATTTTAAATAATATAAAAATATAATTAAATATGTATTAGATAATATCAAGGATATAGATATCAAAACATAATAACAAGTTCAATATTTATATATATCAAATAATTGATAATCACAAAAGATTGTGTTAATTACTATTCAAATCAAACATAATACAACAAGTTGTGCTGTTTTGAACTCTTTATACTGACCAATTTTATTTGTTTAGTCGGTTCTTGCAAGCAAATACTACCTCTAATTATTACAATCATTATGGACCGAGAGATAAATGAGATGTGATAATTTCATTTTACAAATATTAATAACAAAAGTTAAAGACGAGATTATTTAAGTTAAATGAAAATTAATGACAAAAGTTCCATTACTCTTACCCTCTAATATGGTAGATAAAACAAATAAGGATACAAGATTTTTGCATACTTGGTTATGAAGTATGTAAGCTTAGAATTTGGATCACATACTGTCTTTCGTGTTCTATTCTTCTTTCCCAAAATGAACTGTCTTCACCAGCTGTGATCTGGAGCATTTCAGCATATATCTCATAGCCCCTGTGTTCTTTTGTGTTATTTGTAACCCAAACTTTCTGCAGCAAGAGTAAGCCAATGGTAATGAGAAAGGTTAATTATGAGCGATACGTTTCAAGGGCTGTAAGATTAGAGCAAAAAAAAAAAAAAATCGTATGTGATGGTTTTCGTCACTCTCTATGGTAATTATCCTAACGTAATGGGTAAATTGTTGAGCTTTACTGCTTATTCTTACCTACCAATAGTTATTACAATTGAAACCCTATACCTAATGGATCTTTTTTGAATGATAATTAACAAAAATGTAAGAAAGTTGTACAAAAGTCCCTTCTTAGAGAAATCATATATTACTACGTTAATATCCATTTAATAATACCAGTGGTCCTCTATATTAATATTTTTATAAAAGGTTTAACCTATCATAGCGGTGAGCTGTAAAATAGTTGTTGTACCAAATATAACTATAACATTATAATTTTATAATTTTATTTAAGTGCATTTTTTAACTATTCAATTAATCAACAAAGGAATAAAAATTTAAACTTATAACACCCTTAATCAATTCTTTTTAGATAACTATTCCACTAAAGTTTTATTCAACATAGTTAAGTGAACGTGAAGTCACGAATTCGTAAATATTTAAGCCGGATAGGAATTGGTGCCATAATACCATTTGTTTACCGAACTTAAGATAAACAACTCGTTCACTTCACTAAATGGAATGAGGAAGGAATGTAATTCGAATTCTTAAAGAATATAAAAATGGTGTAATACTTATTACTTTGTTTAGTTGAATTAATAAATAACTTAAAATAGACACGTAATAGAACTTTAATAATTAAAATACCCTTGATTCATTTTTTTTTCAAGTAATACTAAAGTAATAGGTAGTAGTAGTAGAAATCGACTATGGGGGCGAAGGCAGTGGCAATGGTCGATGACGGTTGTAAGCGGTGATGATGGTGGTGGTGGTAACAGTGGCGGTGGCTAGAGTAGTAGCTTGGGGGTGGGGGGTGGGGTTGCAGCTGCGACGGTGGTGATGTTGCGGCTGCGATGGTAGTAACAATAGCAATGTTAGTGAAATAGCGGTGGTCAAAGGTGGTGGTGGTGGCGGCGACGACGGCGGCGACGGCAACCACGATGGTAGTGGTGGTGGCGACAGTGATGGTAATAGCAGCAGTAAAGTGATGGTGGTGGCAAAAGTATGATGGTAACGGTGTTAATAATAATGATGGTGGTGGTTGCAGTAACGGCAGCGGCAGCAACGACGGTAATGTTGATCGGTGGTGGTGATGGTAGTCGGTAGTGTAGTAGTGGTGATAGCGATGGCGATGGTGGTGGTTATCATTAAATTGATATGAAATTATTTTTTAAAAAGAAAAAAAGAAATTTTGTAAAGAATCATGATTCTTTGAAAAAGATGCAATGAATTGTGATTCGAAGATAAAAAACCAAGTGAACGTTGTAATAAAGTATAAGAAAGTAATTGAATTTTAATTCTCCTCAAGTGAATGAGGCAAAAGTGTTTTGTGTTTCAATGTTTGCATATAGAGACCAAAAGGATTTAGAAAGAGAACGAAAATCAACAAATAGAGAGGAAAACTAAAATATGATTTTCGAAAAGATAATCCAAATGGAAACTTTCAACAAATTGTATTGGATCGGTTATTAGTAACACTATTTTGAAGCCGTTATATATCAGGTTTGAATTGGATCAAATATAATAAATGGCAATGAATTTTAAACAAATACCGATTAGATACAAAATAAATCAATCAAGTAGAAAAGGTAAGCCAAAAATAAAACCGAAAACACACCTCTTATGTAGTTTCCGGACAATATTAGTATAATTGTAAGTCGGGACTGACCTGGGTATTGTTGTGCAAATATACTCCTCCTCTGCCATTCTCGTCGTACAAGTCCTTCATAGCTCCTGCAATCTCGTCGAAGCTGAGGCCGGCGTCAATCAACATTACTATGTTCCTTCTATAAGCATAGCTATCAGTAGCCTCAAGTGGTAGTTGAAACATTGTANTAATAAGAGACATATAATTATATATAAATTAAGTAAAATAAAAAAATAGGAGAAATTGGAAAATATGAAAAAATTCATGAAAGTGACATGTGAAACATCCTTATGTTGCCACATCAACACTTAATATTTTTAATTAAATTCGTAATTAATAATAATAATAAAATAATTAATTAATTAGAAAATTATTAAAATAAAAAAATTGAATTAAATAAGTTAACCTTAAAAATAGAAAAATAAGTAAATTGCTATATATAGACTCAAAAATTAAAAAATTACAAAAATATAAAATTTAGATATGTATTAAATCATAAATTTATAAAAAAAAAAACTTAAAATAATAATTTATAATTATTTAAATCAAAATAATAAAATTCATAACATTTTTACACCATAATGAAAAATGTGGGTTACAACATTCAAAATGAACCTTGTTATGAGAAAGTATGTTAAAAAACAATAAAGATGAACTATAAGTTCATAAAGATTTAAACTAAAATGAAAAAATTATACGCAATTAACGAAAAAGCTCCAATAAGGAATATTAAATAAATAGATAACTAATTTAGATAATTAATACTAAATATATGAATAGTTTAGTTATTTCACCAATTACTTATTACCTTGTAAGCTTCCTAAATATCAAGTGATCCCAATATGGATATTGATCTATTAATAGACTACTATGATCCCTAACAGATTAGCCCTGTAGATGAATAAGTACTCTTAATAACTTTATACTTATTTTGTGCTTGTAATTAGTATATTTAAAATAAATATTAATAACAATATGTATAGAGGTTTAGGTTATGCAT
This sequence comes from Lumnitzera littorea, assembly GCA_024138015.1. Classification (NCBI taxonomy): domain Eukaryota; kingdom Viridiplantae; phylum Streptophyta; class Magnoliopsida; order Myrtales; family Combretaceae; genus Lumnitzera; species Lumnitzera littorea. The sequence continues at coordinate 12,619,952 of JAMXBB010000009.1, read as the reverse complement.
GCGCCCGAATATTAGTTATGTGTTGTGTAAAATGTTATGAAACATAATAGCTAAATAATTAACTACTTGATTTATTGTTATATAATTGAATGGTTTGTTGATATTGGTTGATCACGTCACAAATTGACTTTATTATATTTGACTTAACTTAAATTATATGGACCATGCATAAGTGCAAATATTGCATATAATGTTCTGGCAATTACCTTATACAGTTGGTAATGAAGGGCCTTATAGAGATGGATTCTCATCTGATTTGATTAGTACAATATAGGAGCATTGGTACAACATGATCCTACTCTTAGTTCATAGGTTTACTTAGTGCTAGAGATGTTAACCGTGGATAACTAGGGGTTGAGTTTAGAGACCACCATTGTAGGGCGTGAGCATGAATTGCTGGAAACACCTTATTGCTAGACTTGGAAATTTATATACTACTAAACTTTTGGAAATAAAAATTTGTTTTGTGAAACATGGAATATATATATATATATATATATATATGTAAATGTGGTTAAAAATCTACATGCTAGAACCTAGTTATGATTGGTGTCGATATATCTTCAACCCTTATTTCGGAGGGCGTTAAATCAAGTAACGGTCAATTACATATATTGTTTAATATACTGCTTGTTCTTACATTCATATGTTTGTTAATAAATTGTATGATAACTTGTTTGCTGGTAGAGAAGGAGGGATATCTCACTAAACTTGTGTAACCTACTCCCTAATAGTTTTCTCTTACAGTTTGCTTAATAATCAGGCATGTGTTAAGAATTAAGTGTTGAGATGCATAGAAATTAGAATTTGAAGATAGATTGTATTGTTGGTTTGAAATATTACATATAATTCTTAATACTATATTTAGATTTTATAACTTTCGTAAGTTTAAGTTTTAGATCCTTACTGCCTGATCTTATCATTTGGTAAGAGATATCGATTTTCTATGGTTCTAAGAAACTATAGAATATTGATTATCCATAGTTATTTATGTTCTACAGTAGATTAATTATCTTAAAATTAGAAACTTTAGTGTTTAATTATTTAGAGTTTTGTAATTTCGAACTTGTAAGGCGGTTTTCGTATCATGAGTATACACATGATACGAAAATTTTAGATAATTTTATTAAACCTCCTTAGCATCATGACACCATCATAATTTATAAATACCCAGCCATGCTTTCTCATTCAACACTTTTCAAGAGATTTAAAAAACAGAATTATGATGTAAAGCCTCAATCAAAGAAACAATTCAAGCAAATATTAATTTCAATCACTCAAGAACTATAAGGTCAGTGCCTTAAGCTCCTTTATTTCTCACTTGTACAATGCAAACGTTAAAATGATGAATAATGTGGGACTCATGCAATATGCACATGATCACTTCGCTTAGATCCCTACATCTAAATTTTGGTAACTCTTTTAGAGACAGAGTAAAGTGATACTGAATGATGGTACCTCTTAAGGATAACTTAGCACTATCTAACACTATTCAAGACTAAATACTTATCATTAGACAATCCTCTTGAAATAGCATAAATGATGCAAACTATGCAAGAGACCACAAAGGTCATGAATCAATTCCCATCTTTATACTCTTGGTCTATGCCAAGGTTAGCTACTACTGCTATAGCACTTGAAAATACAGCTTTGTCAAGACATGCTACTGTAGGTTGGAAGTGAAGGTAGTAGAGTTGGCAACTTATTGGAGACAATAGTTTCTCGGGGCTTTGCTTCTAAACAAAAAGGTTCAAACCATTATGGGACATTTCAAACCTTTTGTGTTGTTTCTAGGATCATAAGCTATACACCTTCAAAAATTTCTAAAAGGTTTAGAGCTTTCTAACGCATGATTTAGGCTATTTGAAGCCAAGAGTTAGGGTGTACATTTGTACCTTACTTGGCTAGGTAAGTTTCAAGTAGGTTATAGGGTATCAATTTTTAGAATCTATACCTATAAGGTAGAATATGTATATGATATCTTCATATCTTGTACCTATGCTAGAACCTATACTTTAAGATATATAGGATTTAAGTTCTAGGATTACCTATATGCTAGAACCTGTACTCTACAAGATACAAGTTCCGGGGTGTTTTTAGGATGCTATAAGTTATGTTCTAGTTTAAAAAACTTAGGAACCTATATCTATATGATAGGATATAGGTAGATTCTCATACTTTATCTACTCTGTACTCATTCACCTTTATTAACAATATATCAATTATGATTCTTCTTAAAAATGGATTTATTAACTTTATTATTAAGTTATTTTATGATAGTATTTATCTTCATAGTATATATTCAACAATTAATGAACATATAGTGCTTACATCATAAATGTAATGAACTTCTAAAGCAAGAAGTTATTTTTGTTAATATGTATATTATAATTTAAATCAAATCCATTCACAACATTGGACTTTGGATTTTTTTTTTTTTCAATTTATTTACTTGTGGGAATTACATTTTCAAATCCTCTTTATTCCTTCTAAAGGTCCTATCTTATGCTACTTTTACCACGTAATTGCAATTACTCATGGAATTCCATTTCTTAAAAATAAGGAATCGTTCTTTTTTATCTTAAAGCTTTTACAGTTTTGTCCGTGCTTTTTAGGGGATTAGTCCTACCTTTTATCTAATATTTGATTTATTACTAATTAAATTTGAACTAATTAAAAACACAATAAATTCAATTATTGATATTTAATAATATAAAATCAAATATTAGATAGACAAAACTAGTTTCATAAAAAATATAGATGAAACTATAAAATATTTTTAATACTAAGAATTGCAATTCATAGATGCCAACTTATTTTCCTTTCCAAAATAGTCTTATTAAAATTACAAAATTACATATTTTACCCTTAATCAAGAAACATAATCGAAACTAATAAAAAACCCTAATCTGAATATAACATCGAATCTAATAATCCTAATCCAAGCAGAGGCACAAGCACAACATCGAATTGGCCCAAGATTTTTTATTTCTGCAACCACCTTGAAGCAGGATTGACTGTACGGGTGCACAAATTCGATCAGGGAGCTTCTTGTGTGGAAGCTTCAACTAGATTCGAACTTGCATACTTGGTTCAAACTCGAATGGAAAAGCAGATTTAATTGCAGCGCCACGAGTACAACTTCCCGTAAGGCAGATTCAACCAAATTCAAACTTACATACTCGTGTTGAAGAGCATATTCAATCAGAGAGCCAAGAACACAGCTTCTCGTGAGGCGGATTCCACCATATTCAAACTTACATACTCGTGTGGAAGAGCAGACTCGATCAGAGAGCCACGAACACAGCTTCTCGTGTGGCAGATTCGACCATATTCAAACTCGATACTCGTGTGGAAGAGCATATTCGATCAAACAGCCACGAACATAGCTTCTCATATAGCAGATTGGACCAGATTGCAACTTGAATAGAGGTCTTTTCTTGTATGACCTCTGGCTCTACTGTTTTCTTGTCTGTGTTGTTTATTTGTTTTTATTTTATTATTTGATTAATATATGGGTATTTTTGGTATATAAATTTCAATTCACCACCTATTCCCTATATAATTCAGTTACAATATATTATTAATTTTATTATATTTAAGTATAACTTATTATACCTTTATTCCCTTCCTGAGTAATTATAATTATATTTTCCTTTTATTCTATTCAGTAAAATAAACGAGCAATTAAAAACTTATATAATAGAAGCCTCGTGTTGAAAAAAAATGGCTTGTTGAATTTGTGCCTAAGTCTATAACTGTCTTGCAAAAATTCATCAATTATGTTGCAACAGCACATAAGTTGAATTGTAATTCAACAGTAATGAAATCGGAATGTAATAATTATTAGTATAAATTGCATTGAGTACTACTTAGAACTTTGAAAATTGTACATACCGTTAGCTTTTTCAAAAATCAACATTTATCACCTCTAAAACAAGCTTTTTTTTTAATTAAGTAAACTACAACATAGCAACCAAATTTCATCATTAAATTAGGCAAAATTTATGACCCTCTATTTTTTATCACCTAAACTATTAACTGCTAATACCACACATCATAATAATTTAGTCTAATTAATAGCTAGTTACATTAACATGCTGAGGAGGATACTTCACATTATTTGAATTACACCTGGTGACACCAGGTAATTCTCATGATGTTATTTTGGCTCAAATTTTAAATATAAGCTAGTTATTTTTAGGTAAATAAATGTAACCTAGTTAATGCTTAAAAAGTTAACACATATAAAGTGCATTTACAAAATATTTTTTCCACAATCATTTTTTTTAATAATGTTTTCTAAATATGCAGTAGATCTGTACATGTTTCCTTAATAATCTCCAAAAAATATAATCATGCCAGCAACAGTGTTATGACAATAGAATAACCGTAATTCTTGTGACACTTTCATGTTAAATAATCCGACAAATGTATTTTGCAAGGAAATCGTTCTCCACTTTATTTACATATGACATGAGTGGATACATAATACGAATACGTGGATACATATACAATGTTCATTTTATTTAGTTATTTACATTACATGAATACATACATAAGTAAGAGTTTATACTCTTTTATCAGTTGGGTATGGTGCTGCTTTCACATTTCATCTTCTGCAGAAGTCGGATATAGACCCCCCTGTAAAAGAAGATGATAAAGTTTGTTGTTGCTATTTGAAAATGTTAGAAGCAGACAGGGTTTAGTAATATAAGAGCAACCTTAAAATGTTTATAACAGTAAGTACCATGAAGACTACGAGATTTAGGTTTTCTCGAAGTGCATTTCCACACAAATGATACATGGGTGCAGAAAAATAATAGAAAAGATCCGGATTTATTCCTACCTTGTGTATGACTACGATCGTGATGTTCCCTTGTTTTATTTGATCGATTGTGATGTTCCCGTGTTTTATTTCATTCACTTAGATCTTCTCTGCCACTTGGTGATCTTCTTCCCCTTTGATCTCCTCTGCTGCTCCTCGGTGAAGTGTTTTTGCTTTGATCCCCTCTGCCACTTGGTGATCTGTTTCCTCTTTGATCTCCTCCGCGGCCTGGTGATTTGTTCCCTCTTTGAACTTCTCTGCCACAAGGTGATTCGTTTTCTCTTCTATCTTCATCACGGGCATATCAATCAGCTTGAGAAATACTGTCCTCTCAGCTTCTGAACCCTGAATTTGTGGTTTGATCTCTTCCATCTCAGCTTTTGAATCCTAAATTTGTGGTTTGATCTCTTCCATTTCAGCTTTTGAATCCTGAATTTGTGCTTTCATCTTTTTCAGCTTGTGACATTTTCTAAGTTCGATGGTCTTTATTTTGGGCAGTGCTTTCTCTAGGTCTAACTCCTGCAGTTCCTCCAACTTCCACAGACTTAAAATTAGAAGATTTTCAAAGTCGTCTTTGAATTTCGAACTTTTTTCAGTTAAAGATTTGCCTGGAAAGTTAAGAACTTTCAAGTATTTGAGATTCCCTAGTTGGAGTATAAGTTCAGGGGCCTGTATGTTTGATCCAGAGAAGGTAATGGTAATGAGATTCTGGGGTATCAGATTTTTCCAGAAACCTTGGATGTCTCCAAGAAGATAGAGCTTGGAAAGAAAATAATGCTGTGCTAATGAGAGATCTTGGGGCAATTTTGAAGGTTTACTTGGCGCGATAACTCCAAGCTTCAAGGACTGAAGATTTGTTAGGCCGGAAACCCAATCGCCAATTGCTTTTTGATAGACATCATTGAATTGGATCATGATCCCCAATTTAGTCAGCTTATTTATGTTGCTCAAAACCTCTATTTTTTCCTTCGAGGTTTTCTTGTCCTTATCGACGTGAAAACTAGATACAACTGCCCCACTCAATGTACGAAGATTTGCCAATGCCTCTGTGCTAGTTGCAAAAGAAGAAGAGAGGATGGATTTATCAATATGACAATAGCTATTGAGATAGAGGTGACGGAGGTTTCTCGACTTCCTCCAAAACAACTTGGGTAATTCTGTTCTGTTGGTGTGTTTTAGATCCAAAGTCTCTAGATATGGCAAATTGGCAACCGATTTTGGTAGTGAACCTAATGCAGTTGATCTCAAGCCTAAGTACTTGAGGAGCACTAGTTTTCCTAGCACTTTATCAAGGTTAGGCTTGTAAGCACCCTCCACATCAAGCACAGTTAGTAAATTAGAGCCCTTACCAGACACAGTCTTGAGAAAATTCCCTATATCTTCAGTGAGCATGCCCTCTCTGAAATCGAAGGATAGAAAGATCGTAGGCCATTGATCTTAGCATCAGGGGATAAGTCCTCAACGTTTGAATGTTCAGCGAGCCATCTGATTCTAGGTGCAGCCGGTCCTTGTTGGTGTTGGTCCCCAGGAAGCTGTCCTCCATCTGTTTCCTTGTGAGGGTGAATGTAGAGAAGTTCGGTGCCAATAGCTCCTGAACAAAATAAATCGTAGAGACAAGTGATCACACGAACCCTTCTCGGACTTCCATCTTCCTTCCATTGAAAAACCTCAATGAAGTTTCGAATCATTAACTCCTTAAGGTAGTCCAACGCCAAATCTTCAGGCTCCATGTTGGCATTTCGTGGCAAGACTAGAAGTCCCTCAGAAAGCCATAACCGGAATCGCATGAGATTTAGGGAAAAGTGTCATGTAAAGGAAACATGGCTTTAGTTCTCCACGCATATAGTTATAACAATAGGCGAAGAGATCATTAAGATTGTCTGGAATCCTTTCAATGAGCTCATCTTTATGATCAGAGGACTTAGCAATTAATCCACTCAATAGATTAACTCTCAGTGGCAAGCCGCCGCATTTGTCAATAAGAGCTGCCGATAAATCGGTTGAAGCTCTACCTACAATTTCCGACTTACTCTTTATGAGGGCCTTCATTTCAGCTTCCCTAAGTGTCCCGAGCCTAACACTAAAACCGCTTGCTATAGGCTCCTCTTGGGCGGTGATTAAAAGATGACCACCACTGGTCGCATCTGGAAGGCTGCTCCACACAGGCCATAACAGAGTCGAGTCATGAACGTCATCCAGCACAATGAAATAGCTCTTATTATAGAGTGCTTCACAAAGCATTTCTCTCATTGATTCCGGGTGCGTTCGCTTCGCATTGGGCATCAAAGACGACTTTCCCGTAACTTTTTCCACTACACTGCGTAGAACATCATACGGTTTATCCTTTCTGGAGACATTAACCCAAGCACAACAATGAAAGCTATCACGCAGTTGGTTGAAGATTCTCCTTGCTAAAAATGTCTTGCCATAACCTTGCTCCCCGACAATCACCGTGATCTTATCCTCCGACCGATTGCTGACTTCCATTGCCGCTTTCAGATTCTCCATATCGAGTTCGCAAGCTTTCAGAACGTCTCCAGAAATGTCAGCATACAAATACTTGTCCCACTCCATGGGATCATGAACATAGGGTCGAGGGGCTTTCTCCCGGTTAGAATCCGAACCCTTTGCAGATTTGGAGGGTATATGTTGTTCTGACTTCAACTCCATTATTCCACTCTTGAACTCCTAGAGACACGTCCTCAGGGAACAGTTCGCCCATAAGATTTTAAACATGTTAGGACGACAGAACCCAATAGTGTGAGTAACGTTTGCTGGATCTTGTAGAGCAGTCGTGGAATGGAATATGTCTATGCCATCTTCCATTTTGTAGATAGCTTCCAAGAGCTTGGATTTCCATTCTCTTCTCATCTCTTTCAGGATGCTTCGTCAAGAATTCATAGACTGGATCCAGGCTTTCACGGATATCCCTCGTTTGCTGTCTTAGAGCAATGCAAATAATCAATTTGCAGTCTTGTAATTTCAATAGCTTTTGTTGTACAATGATTGTAGCCGCATCAATAGCTATTGCGTTCTGCAATATCTTATCGGCTAATGACATGTTTGCGTTCATCGCCTTGGCTGACTCTTGCTCAGCCTATGGCATCAATCTCTCTCTCTCTATTTATTATGGCTGTAAGTGTAACATTTATGCATGGAAAGGAGTAGAGCTAGTGATGTTTAAATGGTTGTCAAGAAGAGAAATTGGGTTGTGCCTATACAGCTCTCACACTAGTCATCATTTATAGCCCAAACAATGATCCTCATGCCATCATTTCGATGCTATACGTGCTTTCCTTGTCTAGATGAGAGTCTTACATTTGCAGCAAAGTTTGATGCCTCCTTTGGCAACCCATAAAGGAAAAGAAGCCATAGCCAAATGATCCTAAGTTATGTTATATGCTTTTCTTGATAGGGGAAAAAGAGAATATATTCATACATTAGTATCATGCGGCTATTACACCAACGTGAACCTATATGATTAAGAATTTGGTCATACAGAAATAAAAGGTAAAACTAACATGTCAATACAATTAAATATAAGTATTGTATAAATTAATTATTTGTAATTTCTATTTGAATTTATGCATTTTACTTGCACCAATGCGAATTTTAGATGAAACGAGACAAATAACATAATTTTTTAATACAAATATCCATCCTATTAAGTATTGGATTTGGATCATCTTTATTTACATTTTTTTAATTTATCCTCTTAACTTTTGCCACATGTTATCCATAGTGGAGATTAAAAAGAAATTATATTGATATTGTAATAATGTTATAAAATTTTTAAATAATTTTAATTATCAATTTATAAATCGAAATAAATTAAAAGGATAAGAATCGAGGAAATCCATTTCCAATTTTGTCGAGAAAAAAGCGCTTCACTTAAGGAGAAGGAAAAGCATGTTCCTTGATCATCGTGAGAAAAGGCCCACGTCCTTTTCCCCTCTTGGGCCTTCTTATAGGCGCGTGGGTTTGCCTTTAACAGTAGAATAGACGATCCTTCTTTTTGTTTTCCGAATTCGAATAGATACTTCATAAATTTTTTAACAAATACTATCAATTTATCATGACGTTAAGGATGAACTGTAGTGATATCAAGGCGACTATTGAAATTACAACAATATTTATGAACTTATCAAACTATTAAAATATTAGTTAATCTTATTGTATTTTAGTGGTATGAACACTCTTAACAAAATGAATTATGTTTAAATTCTCTTTCTCTCATGTTCAATAACTAGTTGCTTAAAAAAAAAAAAAAAAACTGAATGACAACAAAAAAGGAAATAAGAAAAAAAAATATTGTGAAAAATTTGACATTGTTTTTTTTTTTTTTTTTAATGCGATATCAAGTCATTCTTTTGAATTATTATACATTTCTTAACAAAAGAGATCCTAATATATACTTTGTATTTCAAGTCAATTTATTACCTAAATAATTTGTAATATGCAATGAAATATTCACTAGCCAAGAAAAATCTCAAATAAAATGATAAATTTACTTCAAGAAATGAAAATTGTACATGAATAGAAAAACAATTGCTTTGTACTATCTTTATGGATAAATATTGTGGTATCAATACTGTTCGAGCATGGAAGCATGTACTACTTGAAAAGAGAAAAATATTAAAAAAAAAGTCTATTTTTAATCACTTTTATAATCAAATTATTTATTTCTTTTTAATAAATATATGACTTGTGTTTTTCTTTATTATACAACTATTAAGTAAAGATGAGTGGATAACCTTATTATACAGGATACTCACCAAGACTCTACTCAATCGATAAGGATTTGAGTGGATAATTAAGATTACAGAGTAGGTTTCGGATAATAATTACTTAAAATTTGATCTTACATAGGTAATAGGTAAGAAGTCACGGTACTTGATACCTACCCTGGAGCCTATACTTTGAAGTATATAAGGTATTGATTTTAAGATTCTTACCTTGTAATAATAATTAAATGAAATTAATAAATAAAGGATGCCATATCATTAAAATAAAGTTAAGCCCAGCTTATTGGAAATGCTATACTAAACATTTATTAGTTTCTTTCATTTCATCTTTTATCTATAGTCTTTACTTTACTATCATTTTATTTCTAATCCTTTCTCATCTAGTAAAGTTCAAAGAAGGGAATATGAGTTATTAGTTTTTACTTCTACGTCCATTACTTGTTTTCTATAGTGGAATAGAAAAAAAAAATCAGCATTATTATCATAGCAAAATTTGATTTTTTTTTTTTAAGCATAAGAAGATTATTTTACTAATGCATGTATTTTGAGGAAAAAAAATATTTTAGTTTGAATTTACTTTTTACTTCATTTTCATGTTGTGTCTTTATTTTTCTATAATTAATTATTTGATCTTATATTATCGTCACATCCATAATTATATAATTATATAATCTTATAAATCTCTTATACACATTTTAATGAGCTTTGCAAATCTTGTGTTAAATACGATATGTTTTGCCTTCATTTTGAAAATGATGTACATAACCTCTTAAATATTTCTATAATGTGATTGTTACAAAGTGAATGCTTTATTTATATAAAAGATGTTTGTATAATGCTTACATAAAAATTCAACCATAATCATAATAATAGTCAAAGAACCATTTAAGGAAAAAAAAAGTTGAAAATAAACATCAATGGACTCCATTTAGTGACATCATTTGAAATATTGACTAAATTGAGTAATTGCTTTTGAAAAAAAAAAAAACAGTCAAGTTTGTTTTATTTTCTTGGAAAAAAAAAAGCCATAATGAAATTTATAAAGAAAAAAAAAATCAAGTTATAGGTATTACAATGTAAGGTACAGTAGTAAGATTTTGGAACATGTACCCACATGATAAGGTATGAATAAGGCCCCATACCCTACCTATCTTGTACCCACTTATGCTTACTATTAAGTATTCCATTAAAATTTCACTTGACATGCATGTAACTCAAAAAGAAAAAAAAATTTAAAAACCTAAATCAATCTTAGACTCTTATAGAACCTTCCATTCGATACCCTAAGTCCTTTACCTTAGGTTTTCATATTTATATGTGAGATTAATGGCTTTATTAGAGATCATGTGCTTTTCATTTGAGACTTTAGTAGAGTAGTTGACGATCTTATAATAGACAAGAGCATGAGAAAAGCTTCAATATTATTACGTAAATTGATGAGTATCCTATAAGTATCAATGATTTTTAAACATGTGATAATGAAGACATGTACCTTTTAAAAAGTTACCAATTATATTTTTACGTGTTAAAGTTTTATTGGTACTTATATGCTACTCGTCTATCCATATGTGGCAAGTTAAAACAATTGAATCTTTTTTCAAAGAATACTAGTAACACATTTTTCAAAAGAAAATCATAGGTTACTTGATTGGAAAAGAGATAAAACACAAACCATATTTTTATAATTTTTTTAAAGAGTTTTAGATGTATAGGTATGCAATAGGGGCTATAAGGTCAATACCATTGAGATCTCGAATGCAATTTCAATTATCTCAGTTTGTCTAAATGAAAAAGGAAAAAACGTTATGCTATTGAGATCTCAAATACAATTTTAATTATCTCAATTTGTTTGAATGAGAAAGGAAAAAAAGGTTATTGTTTAAAGGTGATATGATAAGTTGCTTCCTAATATAACATAAAAGTTAAGAGGTAAGTATGCCTAAGATCACAAGTTAAAGGCTAACAAAACATTTGTCCTTTGTCTTTAATTTTGTTTTGTATTTGCAATATTTCACATTAATGGCTTTTTCTTATGTACAAAAAGGATCTTAATGATAAGATTCCATGTACTGACCTAACATCATGCCAGGTTTTGGGCTATATGGATGGCTTGCTCGACTCTATTGGGGCTACCTTGTTATGCTGCATACTCCCTACTCTACCCTGATCGAGCTTTCAAATAGATCTATCTATGAATATCAATACAAGAGGACCTACTTTACTCTGATAGTTTTGCCTTAAATGACTAGTTGTACCTTGTTCTGCCTAACCTTCCTTACTATACTAGGTTTGTCTTGCCTTTCCAAATTGAACAGCTTGGTCAATTTCTACTTAGTGTGGTTGGTCAATCTGAAATAAGTTGGTGACATCTACGTCTAATTGGCTTGATCATGCAAGGTCGAACATTGTCATATCAAGTTGGTCACTACCATAATCAAGTCAGCCCGACCATGTAAGGTCGGTTATGGCTAATACAAGTCGGCCTTAGTCATATCGAATCGGCCATGGACAAAAGCAGATCATCTAGAAGCTCAGGTCAGGACAGATCAAAACCTTAGAGTCTCTTATAGCTCCTTGGAACTAAAACATCAACCTTTACCCAAAGATCTCACTTGGCTATCTATTTTACTTATGTTATTTAGATTTCCTATTTCTTGTATTTTATCTATAATTAGCCTCATGTTTATCTTATATTTATAGAAATACCCCTAGGGTATCCTTAGTCATCTTATTTACAACTTTACTACCTTGTATAAATAGAACACTTATATAGGGTTTAAGGGACAGACTTTTGACAATTAATGAAAAATCCTTAAGACTTTCCTCTCAGTAAACTCTCATCTACCTGCTTTTATCAATCCCTTTAGTAAATATTGTGGCGAGTAACCTTATTACTCGAACCGATGCATCATATTTGATGAGTCTTAGGCCTTGTTGGATTTTGTTGGTGTATCATATTCAGCTACATAGCTCACGGATTTGCTAAAAAACCCCATTTTATTTTCGTGTTTTGGTTTGTTGTGGTGCCTCTTCATGTTTGACCCTGGGGATGCATCACTTAACTAAGTGGAAAATTTGCTCTAAATCCTCAAGATCTAAAGTTAAGACCTCTTCAATCATATTGTATGCAATATCATTTGTCTTTTTCTTCCCCTTCATTTAATTTTGAAATACTTTGAGAAAATAATTTTAAAATAAGGGTTATTTTGGCAATTTCTCCCTTAAAGTATTATTAAAATAACTGCTTATTTAATGGTTTTGTAGAGGATTATACATTGATTCCTACCATAGTATGCTATGTGGAACCTATTGCAGCCTTAGTGTAAGTTTACATAAAAAAGGAAAAGAAAACCTTAAGGGCCTTAGGCTGTTTTTAAATCTAAGAAGAGGTAAGGGTACTCTCTTATGTATTCTTTTAGAATTTGATCCAAGGTTAGCAAACTATGGTTTGTAACCTTTGAAATTCTTTAAAGATAAGAATTCAATTGTTATACAGGAACAAGGAGATGCAGTCTATAAAATTCGAGAATGTTGAGATAAGGGTAAACTTTTGCCGAGATATTAATGGATAAATAAAACTCCAAGTTTTTACTTGAGAGAGCCCTTTTAATATAAGCTAAGACTTATTTTGTCAACTTAAGAGAAAGATATTAAGCCTTAAAATCTTTTAATGTTAAGAAATGCAATAGATAGTTAAATTAATTATTTTATTTCAATTATCACATAGAATGTCACTACAAGGGGAATACCATACCCATTATCAAATTCCCTTTTCTTAAAACTAATCGATTTTCCACTTTATGTTAGACTTAAATGCTAGTTATCTTAACTAAACCAATCCAATTAAACTACTCAACCTTATTCCTTCTCTTGTCATGTCATCATTCCTTAAAATTTTCCAAGCGATAAAGTGATGATCTTTCAAGTGCATTGTGGTACAACATTAAAATCTAAGCAAGATATCCTCATTATCTACACGATTCAACTTACATATATTCATTAACTAAAGATAAATATTCTTAAAACATTTAACTCTCTCCTTTGCTCTTTAAATTGAATCCCATCCCTATTACTCAAAATTTCACCTTTTGGCATTTTTCTTACTTAAATCTCATCTAAATACAAGTCAATCCCCTAAGTTCAAATTAACACTATTGATTAATTAAGGAAATAAGTAGAAGAAGAAAGCAAGGGAATAAAAAAAAAGGAAGCTAAAGGTAGATGATCTACAATAACTATAGTAGATCTAAGGGGATAGAGCACTTGGAGACCACCTTAGTAGTGGCTTGCACCCTTTTTTATTGCATAGAATTCCTTAACTTACTTTAGGTGCATACCTATAGATGGTAAACTAGGTTGATTTTTATATGGAAGTGTTGGATTAAGATTTAAATGAAAAGTTGGTGTATAATTGAGTTGAGATGACTAACTAAAGAGTAAAACAAGTAAAATTGTTAAGAAGAGTTTGTAGATATGAGAATGCCAAGGTTGGTCGTGTGAATAAAGTTGAATAGGGTGATATTTTTGTGATTATTATATGTTTGCGTTGCTATTGTCTTAAAAATATGTTTATGCAAAATAATGGAACTTAAGGAAATTTGATTGTATGATGGCATCGTGAATCCAAGCATACCATGGGCCCTTATAGCATGGAAGGAAGTCTTACTTGATTAATTTAGTAAAATCTTGTTGAGGATGATTTAAGATCATAATTAACTATAGAAATCCATGAAAATGTAATGATCAATGTATTTGAATTCATAATCTTCCCCTTTTTTTTTTTATGTAGAAGAGGGAATATTAAATGATTCATTGATAAATGATGTAACCAAATAGTTGATTGCAGGTAATTTTAGTAATAACGCTCTATATGATGAGAATGAAGGAAGCTAATTATAGAATAATGGAAATTAAACATGGATTGTGACCTTTTGCCTTAAATCCCATTAATTATGATGATAATTGAATAACCCAGTGATCGATAAGTGTTTTATTACTACCTATGTGACCCAGGATATTTGCTGGTATAAATTGTACTTTTCAAAATCTACATATATCATCAGGATATGATTATGAGGTCCAATATAAATAAAGGGAATGAAAATGAAGTTATTGATGCCTTCTCTATGCAATTTAAGGAAGCTAGTCAACATTTAGCTGTTACTGTGCTATCTTTTGATTTTATTACTACTCTGAAACATAAGTATCAGAACAATTCGAAATGGAAGCAAAAATTTGAGGATTGTGAATAGGGTACATATCAAAATCACTCACTTAAAGTGCATAATGGACTCTTATATTTGGGGAATCACATATTCATTTCACCTAAAGCTAATATTATTCCTATTCTCATTACTGAATTTCACTATGCACCAATAAAGGGTCACAAAGGAGTTTTGAGGACTTTTAAGAGGTTAAGTGCTTCATTTTTTTGGGAAGTAATGAAGAAAGGTGTGGAATTAGGAACTACTATGTATGTTAACAAATTAAACATTTAACTCTATCACTAATAAGACTTTTACAACCTTCAAATATTCCTCGATAAGTATTTGAAGAGGTTGATATGGATTTTATTACTTGATTATCATGAGTTAGAGGGTATTTTGTAATATTAGTTGTCATTCATCGATTATCCATATATTCTCACTTTTGAATGTTGTCCGCTACTTATACAGCATCTAAGGTAGCGGAATTATTTGTCAATAGTGTAGTCAAGCTACGTGGCATTCCCAAAGCAATTGTTTTGGATGGGGACAAAGTCTTTGTAAACAATTTTTTGAGGGAATTATTTCGATTAAGTGGTACACAACTGCAGATGAGTTCAACATATCACCCATAACCAAAGGTACTTAATAAATGTTTAGAACAGTATTTACGTGCTTTTGTTATGGATTATCCAAAGGAATGACCCAAACTTTTACCATAGGCTGAGTATTTTTTTTTTTATACTAGTTTTCATACTAATACCAAGATGACATCATTTGAAGTACTATAGAGTAGAGTCTCTCTTACTATTCTAGATTATTTTGATGTAGTTAATTAGGATCTTAGAATAAGAGATTCCATTTTGAGACAATTAAAGTTGAATCTTAGAGAAGTTTAATTACATAAGAAGAATTTGCTGATCAATAGACAATAGATAGATCTTTAACTAAGAAATTTTGTGTATGTCAATTACAACCATATAGATAAGGTTTGTTGAAAAGAGATTATCTTACAAATTCTCTTGCAAATGTTATGGACCCTATATGAGTATAGAGAAAATTAGCTTAGCTACTTACAAATTGGAGTTGCTTACTTATTTTAAGGTACACCCAGTATTTCATGTATCTCTATCGAAGAAAGCTAAAGGAGAATTTGCTAAAGGTGGTCCATTTGCCATCAATTTTTTTGTAGAATCATCCTATCATACGTCCATCAGTTGTGTTGGATAGTCGACAAATTATTAAACAAGGGAACACAATAACACGACAATTAATTTAGTTGGAAACTTTACCACTAAAAGAGATTACTTAGATGGATCTAATTGAATTTTATAGACTTTATCCCATGTTTCACCTAGAGGACAAGGTGATTTTTTTCTTTTATTTAAGAGGTGGTGTTGTTAGGGGTTGGGAATTGTTATGAATGTGATAGATATGGTTAAAAGAAAAACCCGAGGACTTCAGTATTTATTCGAATATGAGAGATAAGCATATATAAAAACTTATAAATACATCGTGATCATACATGAGAATACGAGTAGTTGTACCTGTAAATAGAAAATAACCTCACATTTTACCAAAAATATGACAAAGTATAAATAGCAAAATAATAGAAGGGGATACCAACCTTAACCCCTTGCAAACTTCTTCTATTTTCTTCTTGTCTTCTTCTTTCTTGGAGCATCTAAAACTTAAATACAATAAAGACCCAAACCCTCACAAAATGCATAAACACTTTATGTTAGCAATCCTTTACAAAAATCGTATCAATAAATAGATCTAGTTGAGAGAAACAAAGATCTAAATTTCTTTTGAGTTGTATAGAAAATAAGAACAAATCTAAAACCCCAATTGAGGTTGTTCGAGAAAGTGTAAAGTGAAAGGGTTGTTGTCGAGAATTGTCTATCAAAAAAGAGAGAAAGTTAGACAGAAGTTTAAGAAAGTATTATCTTTCTTAATATAAGGTCACGTGATATTATAATGGGTTGGGCTTAGGCTATTAAAGCTAACATGATTAATCAAAATATGTATTTCACCATACAACACAAGTTAGGTTAGAGAGTGAGAGAACGTTCCTCTCTAATATCTAAGAAAAACTTCAGTAGTACTAATACGTTATTTGGTTTAATTAGTAGCATAAGACTACTCAAAATTTCAACACATTAAAAATATAAATCATAGTTTTTTTTTTCTTTTAAATTAGACTTTATAATTTGTATTTGTCACTCATTAGTATCATTGAATATTTTTTCCCAGTATCGAATCTAACTACAAGACAATGATCATGGAGGCGATAGAGTTGGAGTTAGGTAAGCTAGCATGTAAACCTCCTAAACAAGGTTTTTTTTATCAATGAACAGCCTGGTCATATTGCTTCTTATGAACAGTCAACAATCTCCTAAAACCTAAGATAAAGCGGTTTTATTTTCTTTGATCTCTCATTGGATTGCATATCAATGTGAGAGTGGCAATCTTTCATTTTTTTTTAATGCATAATACATAATAATTTATTTAACAACTAGGTTGACCCCACATTTATATACGAATACTGCTAGGTCAATTATCATAAGGTTATGGCAATAGTTTTTCAATCCGTCAAAACGATTCATTTAATGTTTCGAGCACATAATATTAAAGCAAATGGGAGAGACAATTCACATGTACCAATTCAAGAAAGACGAGTACATAAACATAGAAAGAAAGATGCACACAAATAATGAATAACAATTGACAATCGTCCAACATCTACTACATTCACTCCAATAACATTTATTTCGAGACTTATTTTTAGAGAATACTAATGTTGACTGACCTGGTTATAAATTGCACAATATTTAACATGCCAAATCACACTATGGGCCACAGCCATTGATAAATAGGTTATACATGTTATGTAACTCATTTTCTAAGATCTTTTATAAATCCAATCACATATAAATCATCCTTATTTCTTCAACGACATTGCTATTAAGATAGATAGAAGCCTTACAAGACGACTAACCTTTTAAAGGCATGCTTATTTGAAGATTCAACTTGCTTAGATATGCCTAAATGTGCCATGAGAAGCCAGACATGAGTGAGAAATTCTCCTCCATAGCTCAACTGCTTTGCATGATCATATCCACTGGAGTGATAAGCAGAGTATAAAAGTACCTCTATCCAAACAATTCTAATCACACCCTACTGTCCTATTGGATCATCGATGCATTTCAGTTGTTGTGCAAGATTGGATGCACGAAACAATACCAATTAGTTTCCTTTACCTTCAACCAATTTTGGTGCTATGTCGGGATCATATGGGACATCTAGTAACATACGACAAATTCTACAAGAATCCAGTTCCCTTTACGATTTATGTTTAGAGTTGGAATTAGATATGCAATGAAATGGGTCCCTATCTTGATGCTCATAATTCTTTCTAGGCCATGTATTCTTGGATTTATTAAGAAGGATACTTAAGCTGTAGACTTCATAAAATTTTCCAACTTCCAATATAGTGTGAGCATAATAATTATCTCCAATCCCTACTATTAGTGTATCAAACATTTAAGTCACAACCTATGGAATGAATATATCCAAACCGGGACTTTTGTATGTTTTTAGTAAGATGGTAAATGAAGAAAATTTTCACTTTTTTGTATACTTCCTTTTTTTTTTTTTTGTTAAATGTATAATTAAGGTTGTTAATGAGCCCAACCGAACCGATTGTTTGATGGTTTAGGCTTTAGCTCATTTATAAATTGTCAAGTTTAAGCCAAACTAAGCTTTTACTAAGCCCAAAAAACATAGGCTCAAGCTTAAATTCATTAAGGAATCTAAAATTGGAGCTTGATTCATTTAGATTAATGAGTTTGAGCTTGTTTATATAAACGTGTTTAAATAAGGCTAAGCACGAGCTTAAGTTTGAATTAGAGCTCAAAATTAATTTAGAATTTTCAAAATATAACTTTCCTTGTAATTTTATAATTATATTATTGTCACGACTCGAGGGGATTAGTCGTGGCAGTCACCGTATACCACACAAAGGATTGTAGATTGAATTCCCTTACAATCGACAAACTTTTTATACGATACATAAGGCTACAACTACTACTAACTACTAAGGGTACACAAACTTAAGTAATATCATTTCATGATAAATAATAATATTATAAAAACATAACACATAGTTTATTTGTATAAAAGTTTACAGATACAGGGTTTGAAACATATCTGAAGTCAGACTAATATAAAAATTACATATTTAAATCTATAATTAATCAAAAGTACTCTCTATCCTCATCCAGCTCCCACACTGACCTCGTGTAGAAAACTAACCTCGGGCATGCGACTGCCCGACTCCATAAAAAGGTCAACTTGTGAAAGAAAACTATAAGGGTATAAGCCTACTAGCTTAGTGAGATAATTTCCCTTAACCAAATGAATGCATGACAAATAGTATGCCAAACAAATACATGCAAGTGATCAGGTACTGCATACAACTTAGATTTAACACTTTCCGAGATCAGGGTTGGAGATTTATCGGTACAGTCAGATCCGGATATCATATTAGAAATAATTTCATAACGAAACTACGCGTTTCATATTTAAATTGTAATGATACATCCATTACCAACCTTATCAAAACGAGTTCTACATATGATTGTGAATAGGTTCACGTAGCCCTCACTCACCCCTAAACGAAGGCCTCTGGACTTGACCCTTATCCAGGTGGTTGGCGCCTCCAACACCTAGTCATCCTGCGGGCTAGGGTAAGGTCATATCACATATGTGCACTGTACGAAATCTATCACAATCAATAATCAACTCACGTATGGCCTCTTGCTACCTCCATGTAATGTGACTGTCGGAATTAGTTATGCAGTGCATGATTTATGCATGATCCAAGTTAACTTTATCTAGTTGAATAAAATTTATTTTTATTTATTCAGTGATCATTCCAAGCTACAAACAATGAATCTAGTGAATATATTATGTAACAATCATTATATTATTGAAATTTAAAGTAAATTCACCATCAACAACAATTATCATGCATAAGCATAACCCAATCCTCATACACATTCATTTATAAATCATATCTTATATTTACTAACTATAAACATAAATAAGTATGAAATCATTAGGAAAAACTCATTCAGTCATGGCTAGCTCAGGGGTCGTAATAGTTTGGGGATAGCTCAGGATTGATATCGAGATCACTTGAGAATAAGAGAAATTTGTAAGTTTGGGAATTTAAAGCTAACTAATATTATAATTTGTAAGGTTTATTTCACCTAGTTACATGAAATTATCGATTCGAGTTTTTTATTGAATCGCGTGTAACTTTTTCATTTTAGCTCAGATTGTTATGAACTTATAGTCCATTTTGATCGTTTTCAAGCGTATTTTCTCGTAACGAGATCCGTTTTGGATGTTGTGACTTGTAGTTTAAATTGTAATATAGAAATATCACAAAAATTATTATTTAAGTTTAAAAATTATAAAATATTAATTTTTGCTTTTTCTTAACATATTTATGATTTAATAATTATTTAAATCATATATTCGATATTCTTATTATTTTGAGCATATTTTCCTATTTTTGAGATTTTAGATTTATTATGATTATTATTATTATTACTTTTATTATTTTTATTATTTCTCATTTTCTCATTATTTATATATTTCACGATTATACATATATATATATTTTCGGTATACTACATATATGTAATATATGTTATACGCTATATGTATGTATATACTTATTTTATGAAAACAAACATACTCTTATGTACATATATATATATTCATGTATTTGTATTTATACATATAAATATACTTATATAATTTTCGAATACTTAAATATATATATAAATAATCTACAAATACCTATTCTTATATTATATATTCGGTATACTATATATGTACTATATGGTATACATATAATAACATATACTACATATTATATATATTTATATCGTATTTGTTGTAAACTATGTATATTAAATATTATATATGTATTATATGGTATATGCCATATACCATAAAGCATATATTCTATATTATATGTCTTATATACATATAGTATCACTTATAAAAATACACCACTACATATATACTATACTACTATACATATATATATATATATATATATACAAAAATAATTATACATATATATATAGTTTACGGTACAAATATGTATATATATACTATAGTTATTTAAAAAAATACTTAATACTAATTATATGTATTCCTAAAAAAATACATAATACATACTCTTTCGTATAATATACCTACGTATATACATGTATACACACTTAGTCTTATACATACATATATAATTAAATTTAAATATTCATGCACATAGACATGTAATAACAATGTTATATGTAAAAAAATACCATACAAATACTATATTTATACATGTGTATACTATATAATATACATCTATACTACTAAAATGAATTACTTCCCTATTATTCTTAGTTTTTCTTCTTCTTTTCTTTCTCTTTTCTTCTCCTTTTCCTTCTTCTTTTTCTTCCTTCTTTTTCTCACAGTTTTATGCTTCCAGGTTTCGATTTAAAAAAAATTCCAGACTTTGTTTCTTGCTTTTATATACGGTGATTAGCAAGTTTAGGAAAATTAAAAAAAAAAAATAAATCTTATCCTAATCTTTGTATTTATGAAGATGGGACAAAGTATTTATCTCTTATTTTTCTTTTATTGTATACTTAACACATGTCAATCCAATTCCTCACGTGGGTTGCTTCATTTTGCTGATTTTTGTTTCGGCTTTTGCAAGACGTGGCAATGGAGAAAGAAAGGAGAGGAAGAAAAGAGATAAATAGAAAAAGAATGAGAATGAAAATAAAAATAAAAATTAATAATAAATATATGTAGTTTTTCGAAACATATAAATTATAACAATTCTCATCATAAATTAATTTTTAAATTTTTGTGAAATTTTATCAATTTAATTGGTCTCCGTTACAATTATAATTTTTATAAGTTATTATAGTAATTTTGTTAAAATTTCATGCGAATAAGCGTTTTAGTCGAAAATTGCAATCGACTATAATTTTATCACTATTGAGTAATATTTAACTATTTTATAGGTTTATGTTTATAATTTTAGGGTTTCAAACAAATTCAAGTTCAATTTTGGTTAATGGTGCATAAGTCAGTTTTAAGGTTTTAATATATGATTTAAGGTCTCGATCAATTTTTAGAGTTTTGTTATCGGTATTATATTTGATTTACTAAACTTCATAATCTTTTATTATTACTAGCCTTATCAACTTATTGTATAGTTTATGACACTCGGACTTAAGTTAAGGTTCGATTACTGATTTTCCTAGGGTTTACATTTATTATTCATCCTATATTCTTATATCATATTTCTTTATGTAATGCGATTTTTAATATAATATATCGACTCATGAATCTACTTACAAGTCAACTTGTGAGCTTAAATAGAAGCCCGAGTGCAATTTGTTTATATGAATGAGCTTTATTTTGAATTTAAGTTTTGCTCATTTTATG
Source organism: Lumnitzera littorea (assembly GCA_024138015.1). Classification (NCBI taxonomy): domain Eukaryota; kingdom Viridiplantae; phylum Streptophyta; class Magnoliopsida; order Myrtales; family Combretaceae; genus Lumnitzera; species Lumnitzera littorea. The sequence continues at coordinate 12,597,648 of JAMXBB010000009.1, read as the reverse complement.
AATTAAGCTTGAGTTGAATTGAGTTTAAAGCAAATCAAATTCAAGTAACTTGCATGGATTGGCTCATTTATAGGCCCATGTATAATTGATGTTAAAATGTAGAAAATATGAAAGTTTTGTTTCAAAACCCTTAATAAGTTTATAAGAAACCCATGAAAAGGGGACTATATAAATTTATGAGTTTGATATTAACATTTCTAAAATAAAAAAATGGTTCCTACAGGATTGGACATTCAAGCATAAACCCTTTAGAAATGAAAATTTCATTGTTATCCTTGAGAAAATCAAATAATTTCATGTGCATAATAATATATTTAGAAGTGTATCTATTTAGGGAGGAAAGGATAAAAGTTTCAGTAAATTGAAATGTGCATTTGTCCATTCATTTTAGGAAATGATAGGTTTAACTACCATAAACTACCAAATATATATTTTAACTATCTCTTTATCCCCTAGAATATAGCTTTTGTGGGAAGTTTTAAGAGATAAAATTTGTACTTATAGCAAGCAAGAGTTGCATTCACAATTTTGGATTGAAGGTTATATCACCCCCATAAAGTGAATAATTAAGGGATAACACTGCAATAAGCCTTAAAATTATGTGTAGTCAATTTTGATCTAATAAATAGTCCAATGATTCTTCTAAAATTGCATGATAATCACATTGTGAATTACAATAACAGTCAAGTATTTTGCATTCAAATAAATGCTTCATCAATGTGACATGCAAAGGAGCACTTTATTGATACAATTTACCCTAGAATTAAATGAGAAAGGGACTGCATAAAACATCAAACAATTGTACTTGTATGAAATAAGAAGTGCTATGGTTAAATCATAAATATATCCTCAAAACTGTCGATTAGCATAGAAAAATTTATAAATCACCTCTTTATACTTTTATAAATCGACAAATAACCTTCATAGGTCACAAATGACCCTTTAAATTTTGATGTTGATATGAAAATACTTTTTAAACTTATCAAAGTATATTTTAAGAGTTCATAAATTTTGACAACATTGTGACTTTTTTAAATTAAAATTAGGAATATCTTTTATGTTGCATACTTATCAAAATTTAGAAAGGTGATTTGTAACTTTCGAAAGTTTAGAGAATGAATTTACACTTAAGTTAAAGTTTAAAAAGATTGTTTTGCAATTATGCTATATTGATAATAATTACTTCTAAAGAGTATATGCTATATTGATAATAATTACTTCTAAAGAGTATAAAATAATGAGAATTCGAGAGTGATGGATCATACCTACAGGCCGCATAGATGGTTTGCGGACAAGCAAATGGACGAGGTAGTTTGAGAGAGTCCTTCTCATCTCACACCTCATCCGCAATTCACCATTTTCGTTAAGCGATCCCGAGTATTCATTGTACAGAAGCTCCGTGGCAATATGCCAAATCACGATACTTTGGGAAAACTGCATCTCAGTCCGCCAAATCAATTTATCGTGGTTCAAAATCCTTAGTCTTTTCGCTGCCCCAAAATCTGGAGACCACGACCCATCATTTGTTGGACGACACTCAACTTTCTTCTTCAAATCCGTATGGATCCATATCCTCAAACCGTTAAGCAGCGGTTGCTAAGTGATAGAAAAATATTGCCTCATCTTCACGTATCGCTTCTTTATCCATGGATTAAATGAAAAAATTCGGTAGGGTTTGATGACAGCGAGATGAAGAAGATTGAATAGGTTCAAACTTCCTGACCATCGACAACCTTCCGTGGTAAATCCAAACCACCTAAGAAAACGGTTCGATTGTATGAACGATACCAGCGGATACCCGAGTCTCGATTCCCTATCGATGAAAAAAGCATACATGCGATCCGAGGAGATGATTCTGATTATCGAATGTATCTCACTTCGTAAAAGACCAAGGATGACCATGAATGTGATTGAGACATCAAGCATTAATTCGTATACTCGTTTGTCAACCATGCAAAATGCTAATAGCACTCCTAGGGTTAAAACGAATGTAATAGTCTTACTGATAGTGCCCCAAGTTCTATAGATCGCCCTTGCCTTTGTGTGTAGGGATTCAAACATCAAATTCAATTCGATGTCGATGATTTTGAATGCGTTTTCAGAGGTCATCCTTTCGGCGAACAAGGATTTGATCATCTCCAGTGCCTTGTGATTAATAATGAGATCAACAAATAAGGACTTGAAGAATTTGAGCAAGCGGTGAGCGACAAACTCGTTTCGGTCTTGAGGCTTCTCTGGGTTTTGATATTTGGTAAGAGACAAAGACGCAGGAGCTCGGCTCTCGAGGATACTATCTGGCATGACTATTCCTCCTTCTCCCTTTCTCAGACTAAGGCTTTCAGATAATCTAGGATATAAGAGGCCGGATCGGGGAGAGGAGATAAACGAGTCGCGAAATTCATCCTTGCTAGCGCGACACAAGGACACTATCCTCTCGAAATTCTTAAGAATCCCAACTAGGTCGATCGCGATCGCGAGATAGGAAAGCGGGGAGCTTGATAATGCCAAGAATTAAATGTAACACGTCCATCTAGTTTGGACAACAACCCTAGCCAAATACCTTAACCACAGCTCATTGTCTTCCTAGGAATAGGCAGTCATGGAGTCTGGTCCTCCTAGGTGTACTAAAACAATGGGTGCCCATAGAGCCATAAGCTCGTATTTTCGCTCTTGGGCACCCGTTGAGCTCTGATTCTTCAGGTTGGAGAGCCAATTTGAAATGACCCCAAGAGTCATGATTGGTATGGATTCAGCTGTCAAATAAGCAGTCCATACGAGGAAATGGATCTTCCGTATTGGTGTGGCCTTCCTTCGAGTACCAACTGGGAGAAGAATCATTTGCAAAAGAAGACTAAAGAGTACTAGTAACCGAACCTCCCAATTCTTCCACTGTGTGCGAAAACTGTCAGGGATTATATGCCACATTTTGTCTCCTTGACTTAACTAGTCTCCTGCGATGTTATGACATTGAGAACCATATTAAGCATCTGTCAACAAAAGTAACTCAAAATAGAAATATAGAGGCATAGTAAAAGAGTGTATATATATATATATATATATATATATATATATATATATAATTACATGAATTAAATAAAATATGTCGTGTAAAATAACCGGCTAGTTATAGTGGAAGAAATATCCAGATCTAGTTTCGCCATAAGAATGCAAGTAAAAATATACATTTTATATTATTTATCTCATCTGGGATAAGTTTCAAATCCCGCTTAGATTGAATGCGACTTGCTACATGATAAAAAAAATGGATAAATTGTTGTAGTTCCCTCAAAAACCATTGAAATTATATAGACATCCTGAGTATAAAATATACTGCACTTATATTCCTCTAAAAATCGTTAACACGATAAGATTGCTCCCACAATACGATAATATTAATCTGTTCTAGCAAAAATAACACTTATAATTAAAGAGTAAGTAAGTAGTCTTGTTATATACAGTATCTGTCCGTACACTTGTTTGATTGGTAGAATTTAGGTAGGTTAAGAGTTACAAGGTAGGTTGAAGATAAATTTTTTTTAAAACTTACTCCTACTATAGAATAGGATATATATATATATATGTATATATATATGGTATTTTTAACCTATATCCATCTTGAAACTTATATTATAAGCTATAAAAATACAAGTCCCAAGTGTCATATATTCATACTATAAAAATTATTAAATAATATTAATAAATGCATAATAAATGATAATATTATATTTTTTGTTGAATAAATATTTCATTAAACAAGAAAAAGGTCAAGACCATAAGTTGATAATCCTTGAAAACTCTGCCTGGAAATTGCCCTTCTTATGGACTTAAGATTAGAAACACCTCCAACAAGTACACAAAAGGCAGAAACATGACATTTATAACACACAAAGTCAAGGTATATATCTGCTATCGCTTTACTTTTTTATTTGCTTCAAATGCGGCTTCACTTTAGGAATCCATTACTTTTTTATTTGCTTGCTATCGCTAAAAGGTAATTCTTATTCCTCTATTCTTTCTCCTACAATCTCTGATGGGTACTAAAAGTAAGAAAGCGCAATAACTTGTGTTATATATAACTAAAAAAATTAACATAAATATAGAAGTCAAAAGATAGCATGAGTTTTTTCTTTGTTTTTTAAATAACCCAATAAATATGCAATCGATACACGAACCTCCATGCTAGTAGTTCAAAATACCGTTATGCTTAATCAAATTTGAAGTATTTCTAGGTTAACGAGTCTACTGATCCGAGGATAATCAACGACTAAAATTCTGGCATCATTTCCCGCCACATGTGACGTTCTTTCTTCTTAATTCGTTACTTATGTGCTTTGTCTAAACCATATCGAGTATCAATGAACAAACGTAACTCAAGCCAGGAATATAAAAGCTTAATAAAAAAATAGATGATTAGCTATGTGAATCAAATAAAATATATTGTCAAAATCATAGTTGTTAAAATCGCAAATTAACTCTATTATTCTATGAGTTTATGATTTTTGTGATATTTTTTATTAGTTAAAATAAAAGTATTATATGTAGATTTTTTTTTTTTTTTGTAAAATTATGAGTTAGGTATACAATTATATAAGATTACAATTTATTACTTCTGTACAATTTTATATGATTATATCAATTTTAAGTATTAAAAGTTAGAAATCTCAATAGATTCATGATTTTCGAAATCATGATCAAAATAATTAGCTTCTACAAGAAAAGATTAAGCTTGAAATAATGTCACTTTAATTTGAAATTCTTTCACCATATTCGTATGGCTTCTATAAAATATGTATATGTATATGTATATGTGTGTAAATATATAGATATATATATATATATATAAAAGTTGAGAAAGTTACCTTTGTCTCAACGTGAAAATTTCCAAGTATAGCAGTGCTTGAATAACAAAATTAAACAATAAACTATTATAAAAAGATGCCATGGGCTAAATAGAAGGATAAATTATTGTAGCACTCATTTTCTATGAACATTAAAGTTAACGCACTCTTATACCCTTGAAGACCATTAGCACCATAAAATCTTCCGCAATTTGCTGTATATAATTATTTGTTGAGATGATTCCATCAATGAATTTTGGTTTTTCCTTAATTAATTTGACATTTTGGCAATTAATATAATTTGACTTAGGTGATTAATTGGTCTAATATAGTAAATATAACTATATATTGATAGAAAAGTTTAAACTCATATTGCATTGAGTGAAAAAGTTTGTAATTTAAGAAACAAAAATACTATGCTTTAAAATTCAAAATATCTTTGTAATGTTGATACTTTTCAAACGATATCATTATATTTACTTTGAAAAAAAACACATTATCATAAATAGCAATCAAAGAAGTCTTAAACTACATAAGAATGTTTCCAATAAAAAAAAATTACATGAAGTAAACTGATCAAGCAAAAGTAAACGAGCTAACCTTTTTCAATATAACTTCAAAGAAACCACCTGGAGGAGGGTCTAGCTATGATTAAAGATAAGTTTAAGAGTATAATGATGGATTAAGTGTGTATTACTTTTGGAAATGTGGTGTGACAGTGATACAAAACAACACAAGACGTTGGAAACTCTACCTGGAAACTGCCCTTTTTATGCCCCTAAGATTAGAAACACCACCATTAAGAAGATAAAAAAGGCATAAACATAACGTGATATGTAGACTCAAGTTATCTGTCTATTGTGGCTTCACTTTAGGAACCTCTAATTTTTAATTTGCCTACAATCATGAAATGCTAAGTTCTCTTATTATCCTATAATATTAGATGGTTAGTTGGTTGGCCTGATATTCTTTTTTACGAAATGAGTAGATTAGGTAAAATTCCAATTAACTCCTTTATATCTAAATTATAATTTAATTTTCAATTAATCATCAAAGTCTTATAATGTACCACCTTAGTCGTTTGCACTAGTATTTCAGATAACTTTTGATTTAAGCACGAAAGACTTATAAGGTGAACACAAACATAGATTGCATAAGAGACGCATACAGTTCATGAAATTTCCCCATGATTATGATGCAGAGGATTTGATTGTATTTTCACTCAACCAAATGACTTTTAGTGCTAAGAGACGCATACAGTTCATGAAATTTCCCCATGATTATGATGAAGAGGATTTGATTGTATTTTCACTCAACCAAATGACTTTTAGTGCACTTATCTCCCTTTTTTCTTCTTCTTCTTCTTCTTCTTCTTCTTCTTCTTCTTCCCTCAATAGCTTTATAATTATGTAAGGTTTAACTTAAGTAGCAAGAATTTTGATTATAAAAAAATGTTCTTACATTGGGTTTTTCCTTAATATTGAGTGGTATTTCACATGTTTCAACTGTATCACATTGGTGGAAAGAAAAAATAAATAAATAAATAAAATGATCTATCACATTGGTTTAAGTGCTTTTGTTCACCATCGATCTTATATGTGTAAAATAACTAATTATGTGTCTCGTGTAAAGGTCCTCTTTGGTGTCTCTCATTTATTTTGTTATATTATATACTTTATTATTTAATAATGAATCCTATTATTAATATCTAGTTTATATTATGTTGAAATGCACATTACTACGCTGATATTTTTCATTCTATTCATACCTAAATCCAGATATTCTGGGTAGAAGGAAATGGTATTATGAGATTTAGACCTTATTTGTTTCAAAATATATATTTTTAGAAAACGTTTTCTCTATCTTTTGTTGTTTATTATGATAAAATAGGCTCTTATGTTGAAAGCATTTTCCCTTATATGGGGAAATATTTTGGGAAATATTTTTCAATCAAAGGAAAGTACTATTGCTTTTTTTTAGGAAACGATTTACTTTGTTTAAAATGAATAGTCGTTTGTTGCATAGGTATTCATACGAGTTTCAATTATAGGAAAATGATATTTATTTGACTTTTATTATGATTGTCTTATATGTTATATTTTAAACATGAAAGAATTTAATGGGAAAAAATAATAAATAAATAAGACTTGTTAAAAAGTATATAGAAAATCAACTAAAGTGTTGTAATAATAAATATTACAAAATAAACTATATGTTGTACTTTTACTTTTAAAAAAATTGTTTGACATGATGTATTCATAGTAATATACGGATAATAATTTATTTAGGTATTAACTACAAATTATATAATATTCATAAGTCAACTATCAGGAAAGATTTTTAACATAATTTTATAAAATCAAGCTAACATATGAAAACATATCATCTTCTAGAAAAAAAAGTTATGGGGAAAAAACGTTTTGTGCCAACTAATTTTGTTTGAAATGGATAGGGCCTTAGCCAATCATCATTTCGATATTTCAATAATATATTTTATTTTAAGCGCTAAGCTTTACTTTTAGAAATCAACAAACCTTCGAAACCTTAACATGGTAAGGATAAGCATCAAAATGTATTAAAACTAGAAAAATCAAAATTAGAGGCCAAATAATAAGAAGATATAGATGAGGGGACTTAAGATATATTCGTGAATGCATAAGCAATAGATAGAATTAAAGTGCAAGGCCTTTTAAGCAATTAAGCTTGTTCTTCATCTAATTAGTTCATTTGATCTCTAAGTTTAGCCATTTACTATGGTTGTAAGGTAAGGGGGGAGGGGGATGGTAATGGGCCTTGGTGGGGTTTTTGTGTGTATTGGCAATATTATTCTTTTACTCACATGTGCATTTAGTTAGTTTAGTCACGCTAATCCTTACTTTTCAATATACTTTATAGTATACTATGTTTTAGTTAGTTACTTATTTTCACGTATCTTGTGCTAAGATGTATAGTGTATTTATTCTTTTACTCATGCATGCATTTAGTTAGTCTAGTCATGTGAGTCCTTCCTTTTAGATATACTTTAAAATATATTTAGCTATAGTTAGTTACTCATTTTCACCACATATCTTTTGTTGTGCTTAAGCTCGCAATTCTTGAACTTCACTATTACTCTATTTTTTGCCATCACTGTAAGTTGCTATTCTCCATTGATTATAGCTCTTGCTACACGTTCTAAGATTCAATAGAGGCAAGGAACTACAACTTCCAAGTTTAACATAACAATACACTAAATGATTTTCTTTAATTATCTTATTCAATTTTCATATTTTTTTTATTATGTTTTAGGTGTATTTTTTTAAAACAAAGCAAATTATAAAGGAGTATAACAAATTTTTTTTCTTGTTTCATGAACATCACACACGACTTTAATATTATCTTTTCTTTTAACTATAATAAGCAATTTTCTTTAAAAATTGAAGAAATCTAGGAGGTCAGATAACTATCAATATCTAAGTTTAACAATTTATCATGTAGCTAAAGTGTTTATTAGAATCAAGTACAAAAAGTGCTACAAAAACTATTGGTGAAAATCACTTTGACAATGACAATAGGTGTACATGCATAATACTATAAAATGTTTATGTATAAACATGTGCACGTGTATTTCTTCAAAAGAGAGAGAGAGAGAGAGAAAAGGTGGACATGCCTTTTTCAATAGTTAATTTCATAATATTTGGCTTAGGTCGCAATTCACTTTATAAATCCACAAATCAATGGAATTATGTTGTCCCATTTAAATTTTATTATCATTGTTCATTTATATAATAATGTCATTTCTTCTTCTTCTTTTTTTATTTTTATTTTTATTTTTTATTTTTTTTGTATGATTTAATTCATAGTTTATTTAATTTTTCAAAATTTTTGTTATCTTGTAGGCATTTAAAATTTAAAAAAAATAAAAAAAAAATATTACATCCTTCGTTTGAATTTGATGAATAACACATCTTCTAGATTGATTTACAAAATTTTTTATAATGTTGCAAATTGAAAAACATCAATCCAACTACTTAAATAACTCTTATAAAGCAAATACTCTATTTATAAATTTTAAGTCATTTACATAGTTTCATCTATATTTTTTTATATCTAAGTCTATAATATTAAACATAATGGCATTACATTAGTGTATCTAATGTTCCTCTCTTTTTGCAAGGAAATATATTTTTTCATATTTAAACAATTTTTATATTAATAATATGTCCTAATTTTCATTTGTAACGCCCTTCCTTTCAAGCATCATCTTAAAAATTTTTCTCAAACTTTTAGTGCCTGAAGAAGATTTATTACTTTCATCCCTAAGTTAGGGGTAAGAAAAAAATTATAGTCCATTTGTTAATCATCTTCATAAAACACCAGTTTTCAAATATCACTTTATTCCACATAACATCTTACAACGGAAATCATTACAAAAGTGAGCTAAACTCAAAGTATCACAATTATAAAATTTTATAGTATACTTAATTTCATTATTAAGCCTAAGTATGGCATCTATAATCTTTAGGTTGAAATCCACATGAAACATATTGATACTTCTTGAACTGCTACTTTCCAAAACTTAAGTTAGACTCCACAATCAATCGACCTTCTCATGAAATTCTACTTCACCAAACACTCCTGAGCCTTCTCGCTCGTATTAGATGATGTTCTTTCTAAAGTTCTTCCTTAACCTAAGGATAAGACAACTTAATCCCTCGATTACTATGAGTTGAGTGAGAGTAGATAAACAAATAAATACAAGTAGTATCATATCACAACCATACAATAAGTTAGTATTTTTATCACAATATTCTTTTATCCAACCAATCAATGCAAATATAGCAAACACATTTCATGCTTTTATAGATGATATCAATCAGTATCGATATCTTAGTCAGCTTAACAACTCATCTGGTTAGTGAACTTCAACTAGGCATTTGAACACAAATTAAAGTCTAGGAACCTACCAAAGAAACAATCAATTGTTGAAACTTAGCTTAGCAAAAATCACATAGTAGTTAGAAAATCCATCATATAGTAGGCTTAGCGAATGCAATGCAATTTCTATATACTTAAAAACCTAGCTTTTATAAATAAAGTCATTTACTTGATAAACCTAGTTTTTCATATAAAACTTAGCTTAACAAAATCTCAATTTTGCAAAACTTGACCGATAGGTCTTTTTCATGCCATACCATGCCATGAATTCAATAGGTCACATACTAAGCAGTACCTACCAATTTCAAGAAAGCTTACTCATTACTTATTAACCCAACTTTTACTTTATTTTATTATCATTTATAAGACCTCGGTATTGGATTCACTTAAGTGAGCTCCTTAAGAGATAGGGTTAATCCCTAAATCCTTTGCTAAGTTAGCGTAAATCTGAGCAATTGTCACATAACAACAAGCCATACAACCACAATAAGAAAGTCTAATATCAAAACATCATTTAATGAGTAAAAAGTATAAGGGAAGCTCTACATAACTCATCAAGTAGCACATCAAACTCACAACTAAGCTCAGCCAAACCAAAATGTCACAAAGCATGTAAGATTAAGAGTAGACATAAGTCTACCCAAGGCATATACAAAAATCCACTTACTTAGGCTTATTGATTGCATCAACATTTCTCGTTAAGATCCCTCCTCTTTAGTTGCTTTACCTAATAAGGATACAAACTCATTTAGCTAAGTTCATTCTATTACGAGAAAAATTTTCTCAAATTGTCTTTGATTTAGTCTTTCATTTAGCCTCTACCTAAACCTCTTATCCTCTGATTCTAACTAACTTCAAAATTTCTAAATGAATTCTATTCGATTTATATCCTCATTTCTATCATTTAAGAATCTCCAATACTTTACTTGACTTAGTCTCAAACCTAATGTACACAAGAGCCCTTAAGTGTATCCCTCGATTATTTCTCTAATTTAGTCTCTTATTCAACCAAAATATTATATTCACTTATAAAATTCTTACTTTTAAGTCAAGCTAGTTTAAGACCAGTAAGGAGCACATTATATGTAACATTAACTAGGACTCCCCTAATGAAGGTGTTAATTATAGAAATGACCTTATTATTCACATTTAACAATATGTACATAAGTAATAGGAAAATACTTATTGATTAGTATCCATGCTTTATTAAATCCAAGGAAAATATATTATACTTAGAAAATTATACTCATTAAACTCTAATCATAAAAAAGTACTAAAATAGTATAATATATGATATTTTCCGAAATATCGATTCTAAGCCTGATTTTGCTAAAAATTAGTTTAAATTAAGTAAATAATCAAATAAAATTATAAGACGCAAACCGAATGCTTCCAAAATCATAACTAAGCTCTAGAAATCATTATAAATCATATTCATTAAGACATTAAATTAAAAACTTATTATTTCTTCAACATGAAAAACAAGCCAGATTTGACAAAATAATTTTGTTAAATACTTAACAAGTATAGTTTATCAAAACTTATTTTTATGCAAATTAAATATATCATATAAGGAATGCACTTACCAAAAAATAGCTCAAAATAACATCATTTACTATTTTTAAAAATTATTTCAAAATTTATAACAATAAGGTAGCTTTTGAAGAAACCCACTTAAGCACTTCTAATTTCAAAATTTTGGATTGATATTCTAATTGTACACGTAAAAGTACTTTGAAAAACCATATTTCATAATTTTTTAACATTGTTTGATATTTTTAGTAAAATAAACCATTTTAAAGGATAAAAATAAAATCACCTTGTTGTTGGAGCTCTGGCTATCATTAGCTCAGAGTGGTGGTCGAATGAATTATCATTGATTCTAATCTTCCACCACCAAACGCTATCATGTCAAGTTGTGTGTAGCCTTAAGAACCCTGTTCCACATATATTTCTTACTATTTTTGCTATTTTTTGTAAAAATACTAAACTATAGCTTTTGAGAGGATTTTCTAGAGTTTGATATGCTAAAAATGGTTCAAGGTTAATCTCATAACTCTTTTTATGGAGATCTAGCCGGTGGAGAGGTGGAAACAATTTTCCAAGTGTCCATAAGTAAGAAAATTAGGTGTTTTTTTGCATTTTTTTTTATTAATTTCCTATATGCCAACTCACATTACAACGTTCTAAACTTAAGAGGGACTTGCTACGCCTATTTTCATACAATTTAGGTGTGTTTGATTTTTTTTTTTTTATAATTTGATTGGTTTTTTAGCAATTAAATATGTATTTTAACAATTACTTAGTGTATTTAATAATATATTTACCTATCAAGTATATAACATGTATAAAACATAACTATACAATCACATTATATATTGTTTGACTCCTAAATATTATTTCTATAAGTTAAATTATTTATCTCTAAGGATTCATTATGTTTCGGGCTCAAATTCTAAGTTCTTGATAATTATCAAATAGTATGAGTAAAAATCAGTTTTATCAAAAGTAAATATTATATACACTTTATTTTCAAAAATTAACCTCACTAAGACTCTTCTATTAACTTTTGTGACCTCATATTGAAACTTAATTCAATTCAGTCAAGATTTTTCGAGAACCCTAATTCATATCATACACTCTAAATTGTACCAATATCGAGTAGCTAGGGTTTTCTTACATAACTTAACTTGTTTTTGAAGCTTCTCTTAATAAGATTATTCCATTACTTCCCTAACTATACTCTCTAGGTCTCACATGTAATAAAAGCAATCCATTATCCTGAGTCAAAGGTAGTAAGTAAAAAACTGGGGTTTCATATTATCAATATTAAATTCCACTAATAATTAAAATTTAAATAATCAATTAATTTAATTTGAAACTACACTTGCCATTAAAAATACAAATCCATATTCATGAGTATTAGTTCCCACTTATCTCTATACTAAAGCTTGAGTTCATTTTTGTGTCTAACTTATTATATTTTAGTCAAATGGTAAATCCTCCATTCTTTATCATTAATTATACGTTTCAGTCTCTATCAATATCAATTCCTTTGAAAAAATTGAAGATTTGAAATCATTAATTTTATCATCAATAATAAGTTCCATGCCTTTCTCGTCTCTTTAGTATCACATATATTGATTTCAATTGGATAGTTAAAAACTCTCTCAACATTCTATATTATATTGCCACAGTTATCCTTTAAATTGAAACCATTTTCTTTTCTTCCTTTCATGGTTAGTTCTTGATCATTTTCATTTACCCAAATGGAAAATATAGGACTTCCAAATCCCATAAAATATATATATATATATTTTTTAAATCTCACATTCAATTACCATCATTAACGGTTTATAAATTGAATCTTTTCGTATAATATGCTTTACTTTTTGAAATTCAATCAATAGAAAATATATAATTTTGGAATATCTATGTTGATTTATAACATTTTTTAATCATTTTGTTTTAACTTGGGTTTCATGTGATATGTCATGTACACAAAGCCACCATTGAATAAATAATTTAATATCAATTATTACAAAATTTAAAGATCCAAATGATTTTGAAAATTTTCAAAATTTATCTAGTAAAGTGAAAGATTTTTCCAAAAAATATAATTTTCAAAACATTTTAAAAATTAATTATTGAAAACCAAAAGTTTAAAAATTTGATTTAAAGAATTGAAATTGTTTTAATGGACTTTTTGTTTATAGTTGATTTTTGCTATGGGCAAACCATATTGAGCTTAAAGTATGTTGGTCTTGCACTTAGGGACTTACCTAACCCATGCTAACCTCTTAGGTACCTAGTTCGAGCTTATTAGAGGTTACGACAATCCCTTCCAGTCTAACTCCTTTAGAATAACCCTTGAAGGGTAGTCATGACCTCTACTCTTTTTTTAGGTTAAGAGCTACATAAGATGACACTTTGTAGAGGTTCATACCCATCCATTAGTGAAAGAATGACGTGTTTTTCTATATAATGTCACATCCATTAAATGCAATTTGACATCTAAGGATCTTCCTCTCAAAAAGCCCAAATAGCCAAAATTGTACAGTACCATCGAACATTTATTGAGGCACCATCAAGCTTTTAAAAGGAGAGATAGATATATGACCTAAAGCAATCATCACCTACGAACTTTAGAAGATCCTACCAACCTTGAGCTCCCGAAACTTAGGATTGTGTATCTTCGTTTGCATACTATGAGTTGACAAGCTCTTAAAGGTTGAAACAATATATACTTAACGGTAGGCGTGGTTTAACTCGGTGCAATTTGCCCTATTATCGAACTAACCAAATCTAAAATTAACATCTCAATTCGTTTTCTATATTAAACCTAACCTTACGGTTTGTTTCATAAATTTTTGGAACTTAAAAGAGTACGGTTCAATTTGTTGTTCGAACCATTTTCTTCTTTTAGAAAATACATTAAAACATCTATAAATTAATAATATTGGGAACATGAAATTTTATTGGTTTAAGGAGGTATTAATTAATCAATAAATTAATAATTTATTAATTTAAAGAGTGCTCTAATCATGCAAAAGGAAGCACTCATAGCGAAAACAACTCTTTACAATTTTTTTGTTGTAGTCCATGAATAAGACAATGAAGTTTTTGAATGTAATAAAAAAAGTTAGAGATGAAATCTACCTAGATTTAAATTGAAAAAAGATAACAATATTTTCATATATTTTAAAATTTTCCTTGTAAAACGTGCAAATTTAGCTATTTAAGAGTAGGATTGAGCTCTAATACTATACATGACTTAATAAGTCATTAGAGCCGAGCAAAAGAAAAATTTAATAAATCTATATTTAAATATATTATAACTAGTAAAAACCTTAGAAATTAATCAAAATCCTAAATCGTATACTAAAACCCTAAAACTACTTTAAGCACCATTAACCAAAATTGAACCCAAAATTGCTCGAAACCCTAAAATCATAAACATAAATCTATAAAATAGCTAAATATTATACAACAGCGATAAAATTATAGTCGAATGTAATTTTCGACTAAATCGCCTATTCACACGAAATTGTAAAGAAATTGCCTCAATAACTTGTAAAAATTATAATTATAACGGGTACCAATTAAATTGATAAAATTTCATAAAATTTGAAAATTAATTTACGAGGAGATTCGTTATAATTTATATGATTCGAAAAATTACATATATTTGTTAATATAATTTTCATTTTCCTTCTCTTCTATTTCCAATTTATCTCTTTTTCTTCTTCCATTTCCACTTCAATATCCCTATCATGCACAAAACGTGGAAAAATTCAGCAAACAAAGTAGCAAACGGCAGCCCACGTGAGCAAAACAAATTGCCATGTGTTGATGTTAAATAAAAACAAAAGATTACAAATGATTATTTTGTTTTATCTACATTAATGAAAAATCTAACTTAGCTTGTATTTTAAGCTAGTAACTCACGTGAGCAAGAGAAAAATATAAATATGGAAAAAGAAAAAAAAAATCTACATAAACACAAAATCTGCAAAGCAAATCGTGAGAAAAAGAAAGAAAAAGAAAGAAGGAAAAGAGAGAAAGAAGGAAGAAAAAGAAGAAGAAAAATACAAAAATCAATAAGTAAGTAATTTATTTTTCTAGTGTAGATGTATATTATATAGTATATAGATGTATAAATATAGTATTTATATGGTATTTTGTACATATAACATTACTAAGTCCATGTATATGTGCATAAACACATAAATTGAGTTATATATGCATAAATTAGACTATGTATGTATACATGTATGTACATAGGTATATAGAAGAGTATGTATTATGTATTTTTTTTAAGAATACATATAATTAGTATTATAGATTTCAACAAATAATTATAACTATATCTATGTATATGTGTGTATCGTAAATATATATGTATATGTATATCCATGTATAATTACTTTAGAATACATATATATATAATCGTATGGTATATATGTATATATATATAGTAGTATACCTCCATGAGT